>CAUYQV010013036.1:0-12207 GCA_963574575.1 Galagoides demidoff | reverse complement strand
ATACTTTCCTCTGGTATTCTCACAAACTCAGAAGACCACATCACATGCACCAGTGGCTACATTTTGTGCCAGTCTGTTCAACTCTAGGTGCAAATTTGTAGGCATAAAAATGAAACAGAAGACTTTACATCCTTCATGTTCACATGGATGGAGCTGGAGAATGTTCTTCTGAGCAAAATATCGGAAGAATGGAGGAAAAAGTATCCAATGTACACACCTTTATTATGAAACTAATTTATACCTTTTATATGAAAGCTATAACCAAATAGCCTAAGAATGTGGGGAGGGGGGAGGGAGAAGGGAGGGGGGAATGGGTGGAGGGAGGGAGGATTGGAGGGACCATTTTTGAGGTATATCTTAAAGGGGTACAAGTGAAACTCTCTAAGAGTAGAACCAGAATGTTTTAAAACTATAACTGAGAAAATGACATGAAGGCTGTGTTGATCAGTTTGATGGAAGTATTTCGATTGCATGTGAAAACCCCACACTGTACCCCAGAAGTGTATTGATGTACATAGTTACCATTAAAAAAAAAAAAAAAAGATTAAAAAAAAAAAAGAATGGTAGCAATTATTATTCTGATTGCTGGCTAAAGGTGGAAGGCACAAGCTATTCCATTTTACTTCGTTTTCTATCCATATCTCTTCTAGTTTAAAAAGATGTAAATAAATTGTCTGGAATGTTTTCTATGTTTATTGTCAAATTTCCCTTTAAAGGTGCATCTAAAATGTTGTATTATTTTAGCTAACACTCAAATGATAAAAATTCTAAATATCAATTTTTAAGACTATTTACTGTCTGTCTGGAATTTTCCACTGATCCTATCCATCAGAAGCTCTCTGTCCTCCAGCCCCTGCAGCCATGGCCCCCAGGCTGCCCACAACCTATGGCAGGGCCTGCAGAGAGCCCTCCTATCGCAGACCCAGCCCAGAGAAGAGCCTCCAGCAGCTGGTTGTCCGGGAGTCCTTGGGCAGAAATGCAGCACTTTGCTTCATTCTTTCAAACAAGAAACTCAAGCCCAGTCATGCAAAATTTTAGGTTCTTTTTGATTGTGAAAAAAAGTGAGGAAACTCTTCAAGGAGGCACTGCCAATCAATCCATCACTGGATATGACACATCTCCCCTGAAATGGCTTTCAAAGTCACTGCTCAACCTTTGACCTCATTGTGACGATCTCTCCACAACTAGGAAAGCTCCCAGTTTGGTTTCCATACACAATAGCTGGGACTGGGATGTTGTTCCTGGGAGTGGAGGGAGTGAGCTGGGAATCGGGAAGAAGGAAAACAAGGCTTTGGTGTCACCAAGAACACACTTCTCCCACTCCATCACACACCCTGTGGGTAGACCCGCTGTCCGCATGTTCCCTGCTGTGCTCTGCAGAGTTTCTGGTACCTTCATCCACACCGGGGGGAAGCAGAGCTCCCTGTGGACATCATGCTCCAATCCAACTCTGATGAGCAGATCGGAAGGTGGACTTGAACTTGTGTTAAATTACCATTGTACTATTGGACGGTCCTTGTCTTTCCCCCTCTCTCTGTCCTCACTCCTCCCAGAAACTCAAGCTGTGACAGTAACATGAAGAAAAAATTAACACAAATTGTCACTAAACTGGATTCTCAGAAAAATTTTTAGCAGAGAGGGACACATTTGGGGTGGAGTGGGGACCGGGATAGATATTCATATAAAGGATACATTCTAAGAACTACACTCTAGAGACTGACGTAACTAGACTTTGAAGAGCTGGCACCAAACAGGACTGCCAGCAACTGTCTGGAACTAGTGAAACAAAGGGGAGCAAACCAGAGTGGAATGGCAGGGAGAGGTCACAGGGATCTGACAAGGAGAAGGAAGGGAAAGATTATAAGGGTCTCTGCATAGATAACTAGACAAGGAAAGAGTTACTGGCTTCCGGCAGAGGGAGCATGGAGAAAGGACTATGGCTGTCCTGGCAACAGAGGAGAAGCAGTTGGGGCTTCACTCCCTGAATGTTCCCCAGGCTGTGAGGGCCCTGTCATCTCACAGCCCGCTCTCCACAAGCAACAGTCTTTTGAAGCTGCTGATGGCCCTAAGATTGGACTTACAGACAGGCAGAACGCATTGCCACAAACAGCTCCTTCCCCTCTGCCTCCGATCCCTGGTAGGGAGTGAAGGGCAGGAGAGAATTCTTCACTCTCTAGCCTATCCCACAGGACAGGCTCCTTCTTCTAGCTCTCTGTCCACGTACCTAAAGCCAACTCTGTGTGGCTAAATGGCCTTTAAGGTGGTCATGTGGCCACATGATTCAGGGCTGGGTCTGGGCCTGCTCATGGCAGCTCTACTTTTGCTCCCCAACTTATGGACAAATGTAATCCACTCTGTCCTGCCCTGGCCTCCATCTCCTCCATGGGTTTCTTCCTCTTCTTCCTCCCTCTCCTGCTTTTCTCTGCACTGTGGTTTAAGTTGAGAAGAAGGAGGAGAGTGCCATGGTCAGGGTTTGGGATGCAGCGATTCCAATGTTTGCATGTTTGCTTATTCTCTTTGGTCCACAGCTTACAAAGTTGTCATCCGAGGGAATCTGCCTCGCGTGAATTGCTGTGACACATTTCTAGTTGCAATAATTTTGTGAGATCCAAAATGCAGAGAATCATGTGCTCAGATCTTAAATGTATGAGTATCTCAAATGAGTAGCTTGATTAATTTTTACATTTTCATGTGACAACCACCCAGAACTAGACACAGAACACTTTCCGCTCCCGGAGGCCCCTCCTCGCCCCTTTCCAGTCAACATCCCTGTTCAAGTAACCACTATTCTCATTTCCAGCACTATAGTAAATTTTACCTGTTCTTTATATAAATGGAATCAACTGGCATGTATGTTTGCATGTCAGTTTCCTTCACTCAATATCACGTCTGTAAAACTTAGACATGTTATTGTATGTAACATTCATTAGTTACATACAATAAACGGGCTTTCCCAGCGGCTGCTGCCTCTTTCCCAGCTCTGGTCCCACTGCACCTTGCTCACTCCAGAAAGCACAGCTACGGTCTCCCTCCTGCCACCGTCATGACTATCTACCCAGATTCCAGCAGCCACTGCAGTTCTACAACATTTACAAGCTCCTGGGACAGCAGATGGGCTGTGCCGGAAGGGGTGCAGAGGTGGTCAGTAGAACAAAGGGTACCGTCTGTGACTCGCCCACTGCTGGAGATGCCTCTGCTGAAGGCCTGGAGGACGCAGGGACCAACATGCTCTCAGCTTCGGAAAAGAAGCCTACGAGAAGCACATGGAAGATTACAAGAAACCCATCAAAGGCAAGCTTGAGGGTGAGAGAACAGAAAGAGTAAACAACCTTTTATTTGTGTTTCGGCATTTCTGTGACAGGGGCTGCCAAACGAACCTAGCACATCCTAACTAATTTATAAAACAACTAGGAGTTTGCTGGGAAAAGGATGAGTCCAGAGGGCACCATTGTTCCCCTGGACTGCCCTGAGCCCAGTGTGACCCCACACAGGATTTTTATTTAAGGATGGTTTAGAAATGGAAAAATGTGAACAAATCTGGCAATTGGTTTGGATCTATCACCTGTCATCCTAACTGATGCCATCTGTCACCTGCACAGCAGCAGGACTTAGACAAGTGGGACTGATGTCATCCTGAGGGCTTCGGTTACTTTACTTGGAGGGGAGGTATTGTTTTTAAGCAAACAACATGGCATGTAGGTCATCTAAAAATAAATGCATTTAAATTCATTTGAGAGAATGTCTCTTAAGTTCAACGCCCATTTAAACTAAATCCATCTTGTAGAAACACCTGGGGAAGGCAGAGCCTGGTGTAGACCACCACTAGAAATAAAGGACTGTCATAGATAATTTCTGCAATGGAAGCTACTTCAGGGACTAGACTACAAAAGACAAGAATTAAAAGTTTTAAATGTGAGTCACAGTAAAGGAAAAAACGGAGCTCCCAGCAATGCTAACACATGAAGTGGATCTTTCCACATTTCATCACCCACAACAGAAGTGGTTAACTCTGGAAGACATTACACAGAGAAAAAAAGAGGCTAATCCACTACGTAAAAGCAAAAACAAAAACCTTGGAAGGAATTTTGACTGGGATTGTCAATTCTTTGTAGATTCAAAAATAATAGCTTTTCTTTTTCTATTCCAATCTTCCCGCCTTCTAATGTTTGTTTTTGTTTGTATGTTAAATTGTTCAACAGAAATGGTGATGGTGGATATTCTTGTCTTATTTCCAAACTCAATGATAAAGCATTCAATATTTGTCTATTAAGTATAAGGTAGCTTTAGTTTTTTATTAAGTTGAACTACATGAAATTGTCATTTTCTAGGTCAAAAATGATTACATAAGCAGAAATTTCATACGGTCACATGTAAACTAGATAACCTCTCTCATGATAAGGAAATTCTTTCTCTTTCCAGTTTGCTGAGTAATCTTTTCAAGAACAGCTCTTGTATTTAAACACTTTTTCTGTATCTGTCAAGATGGCTAGATGATTTATTCTGTTACGTGAACTACATTCATTGACTTTGAAATATTAACTCAATCTTATGGTTCCTGGATAAACCTTGCTTGATCATATATTTGATCAGTTTTATACATAATTGGACTCACATTGTTAAAATTTCCTGAGGATTTTTGTGTCTATGTTGATGAAAGATATTGGCTGGAAACTGGCTGGTGATGTTTCCATGAGGTCTGTTACCAGAGTTCTGCTGGCTTCACAAAGCAAGGTAGAAAGTATCCTTGTTTTTTTCATGATCAGGAAAAGTTTCTATAAAATTAGTTATTATTCATTCCTTAAATATTTGAAAATTTCGTCAGTAAAGTCATCTGAGCCATGACATTTCTGTGAGAAAAGATGTTTAATTATAGATTCAATCTTCTTACCAAATGTGAGTTTTCAGGGCTTTTTTTTTTCTTGCCAGTTTTGGGAAATTGTGCTATTTAAAGAATGTCTCCATTTCATGCCAAATTGTCATATTGATCATCGTAACATTGTTCATATCTCCTTTTCATCTTATTAGTGTCTTTAGAATATGCAGTGATACCCCTCTCTCTTTTATTCTTATTATTAATAATGCATTTTATCTCTTTCTGCTATTGAGAAGTCTTGCTAGGGTTGCATTAAGTTTTCTGGTGTACTCAAGTATTCACTAGTAAGCTTCTGAATTTTCTTTATGGTAGGTTTTTTTTTTTCTAGCTTCTTGCAATTCAAGCTTAGATCATTGATTTGCAATCTATCTTCTTTAATATGTGCATTCAAAGCTACAGATTTCCCTCTGAGCACTGTTTAAGTTGGATCACACAGATTTTGATGTGGGATATTTTCACTGTCATTCCATTCAAAGTATTTTCTAATCTCCCCTGGATGCTTCTTCTTCTGCCCATAAGGTATTTAAGAATATGTTACTTAACTTCCAAGTACTTAGGGATTCCTAAGTTACTGTTTTTTGATAGGTTTCTCATTTAATCCTCCTGTTAGGACAATTAGCATAATGTCCTACTACCTCTGATGAGTTGCTCTACACCTAGCAAACCATTGCTGAATGCATTTTCCAGTGTTCTCTCAGCTACAACAAATCTGCACCTGCAGACCTTCACGTGGCTTGGCCAGCCAATGTCCTGCTGTGCCCCAAGAACATCTGCCTTGGCCAATGAATGGAAGACCCCTGCACCCCATCATCATGTTAGCTCCATCACCCCACTACCTACTCCTGTACCCTTAAAAACCTCAGCCTAAAACCACCTGCAGGGCTATCTTTTCTGCATAGCCCCTCCCTGTGTGGAAGCTTCACGCCAATAAACGCTGACCTGGACTAACTTCATCTCCCTGCGTCTCTCTCTGGCTGACTGAGGACCCTGATGCCTACTATGATCAGAAAAAATATTCTATGTGATTTTAATAATTTTTAAAAATATACTCGGTGTGATTTTAATCCTTTTAACTATGTCGAGACCAGCTTTGTAGCTAGCATATGGTCTATCTGGGTAAATGTTGAAAGGAATGTGTAGTTTTCAGTGTGTGCTGTAAGTGTCAATTGGGTCAAGCTGGTTAACTAGGTTAATAAAATCTCTGACATCACTAATTTTTCTTCCTCTCTTTGAGAGAGGATACCGGAGAAGGGCGAGGTCTGGGAGAATAGGTCTTCTCAGGGAGACCACGAGGATGCACCTGCAGGGCCCTCTCCATGGTGACTCAGCTCTTGGGAATTTATAGGCTTTAACTTCCTGGAACCTGGAAATTTCCAAGTTCTGTGAAATCCTGTAGTTCTGTAGGGGCTGGAGTAGTATCTCCTGCTTGATTCAAACTGGCCAATGGGAAGGGTGCCTGTGGGGTGGAACTTTTTGACTGTCATTAAAAAGGGAAAGACCAAGCCAGTCGGGGAGCACAGCCATTTGGAAATCTTCTATGCCATAAGCTCCCGGCTGATGAATAAAGCCCTTCCTCTTATAACTATGGTGTTTGGGTGCTCTTTCTTTCCGTTGGGCCTCATCTTCTGCAACATCTTCATTCTATTAGTTCTGAGATATACATTAATTGAAATCTCCAACTATAATTTTAACTCTTGGGCTCATGCAATTCTCTTGCCTCAGCCTCCAGAGTAGCTGGGACTACAGGCACCCACTACAACAATATAGTTGTCATTGTTGTTTGGCAGGCCTTGGCTGGGTTCAAACCCACCAGCTCTGGTGTATGTGGCTGGCATCCTAGCTGCTGAGCTACAAGCACCAGGCCTGTTTTTCAATTCTTAAGCATCATTTCTTCAAATATTACTTCTCTGGAATTCTTAGTAAACACATTTTAGAACTTTACTACCATTCACTATCTTAATATATATTAATTTATATATCATAAATGTATGTATTTTCCCTAACTTATATACCATTTTCTGTATGTGTGTCAATCTCGGTACTTTCTACTGACCCATATTCCATTTTATGGCGTTCTGCCCTGCCCAATCTACTATGGAATTTCCAGTTTCGTGCATTATATTTCTCAGTTCTGGAATTTCCATTTTATGGAATCCAGGCTTCTGTTTAAATTCCCATTTTTATCTTTATTGTCTTGAACTTATTAATCATTATTTAAAAGCTCTTTTCTGATAACTACATTATTTGAATCATTTGTTGGTCTGTTTTTACTGATCTTATTTCTCTTGATTTCTAGTTAAATATCCCTTTCTTTAGCATTTCTCATAAATTCTTATTGAATGATGGACAACATGAATGACATAAAATGTCAAGCTGTGGGTTGTATTATCTCTGTCCCAACAAGTTATGGTTTTTCTCTTATTGGCAAGTCAACAGATTGCCTTTTTCCCTTGAGGGTTAGTTTCAAGACTTTTTAAAGGCTGATCTCCTTTAGTCTTACCTTTTCTCCCAGAAAATGGTCCCTCTGAGATCTTAACAGAAAATCTGAGGCACTAACCAAGGCTTGCCTAATTTTTTTTTTATTTTTTTTATTAAGTCATTCATACATAGATCATAAATACATTTATGCCATTACAGGATTCAATGTGTTGATTATTTGTACACATTGGAATGCTTACATCCTACTAAGCAACGTAGCCTGCACCACTTTTACCCAATTACAGGATTAAGACATTTACGCTCTACACCTGATGGATCCAACTTGTACTTGCAATATATTCCATAGGTGTGGCTTGCCTAATTTGACAGCACTTGAATTCCAATTTCTAGCTCCTCAGCAATGGTCAGCTTTGGAATCTTTGCTCAAAAATCTACCCTCCCCAACTGCTGCTTTCTGCTGGACTCCTTGGAATATCATTCTGTGAGTGGGAATCTTAGGAGAAAATGACTTGGGAGGAATTTTAGAGCCCTTCTAACTGTAGGTAACTCTTTTCCAGAATTGTGTCCCTGTATTCTTATTTTCTCTGGCAAACTTCATCTACTATCTCGTTGGTCCAATAAGATTAAAGCATTCTGCCTGGCTAACACTTTATTTCCAGTACTTTATTGAACTGGAAAGTGCCCTCAGGGAGAAAGTGCAGAGCATCTACCTGTTTTTAAATATGTACGTATGGGACTCACTTCAAGGTCTCCTCTCCTGCAAGGAATATGCTCTCTTCAGTTCCTGGCTGCTTTGGCTACTCCCTAAGGCCCTCTAATACAGATGGCCTTCCATACCCATGTGTTTTGTATCACCAGATTTAACCAACCACAGATTGAAAATATTAAGGAAAAAAGAGCAATACAACAATAAAAATATATAAATTTTAAAATACAGAATACCATTGATATAGCATTTTCATTGTTATTAGGTAGTATAAGTCATCTAAAGATTATTTGAGAATGTAGGAGGATATACATTGGTTATATGCTACTATTATGCTATTTTATAGCAGGGACTTGAGCATCCACATGTTTTTATATCCATGAGGAATCCTGGAACTAATCCCCCACTAATACTTAGGTACAATTGTACCTATATCTATAATGTGTAAACCTTTTACACCAACTTATGTAATTACTATAAGTGAAAAGGCTAGCCCAATACATACTAATTTGATTGGAACTAGAACTCTAGTTAGAACAATTTTTAATAGTGGAAAATAACACATCCACAAGACTCTTTCTTCAAATGAAATCTTATGTGAAAGTAGTGTATGATATGAGTGAAAGAAATCTAGCCCAGCTTGGTCAGTTCAGTATAAAAGTGTCTAAGTTGATACATACATAGAAAATGGGATATAAAGCTGTTCAGATCCTCCGGAACTTCTGAAGTTTGAAACCACCAAGAAGAGAAAGGGGGATGGGTTTTAGATTCAAAAAGACTTCAGTTTGAATATAAATCTACTACCTATTTACTGATTATGTATCTGTGAGCAAGTGACTTAACTTCGCTCAAGTAAATCTCATCTATAAAATAGAGACAGCAATATCTACCTTACTTTTGGGTGAGAATTTTTTGTTTGTTTGTTTTTGGGGGGGTTTTTTGCAGTTTTTGGCCAGGGCTGGGTTTGAACCCACCACCTCCAGCATATGGGGCCAGTGCCCTACTCCTTTGAGCCATAGGGGTGAGAAGTTTTTATAAGGATTATCACAAAGTACATGAAAACAGCTTGCACAAAGCTTCATGTATAATGGACAAAATTATGTCCTTCTCTGGAGCAGGGATGTTTTCTCCATCTTTCTAACACATATAGCTCCTATCCCAGGGTTAGACACTTGGTTGCTGAATAAATGCTTTCTGTTTTACTTTCGTTTTCTCCATTAAAAATATTTTCATGTAAAACTAGGCCCCCAAAGCCCTGAATCCTGAACTGTCATTATTCTGAAATAGCACAGTGGGACACAGATCATATTGAGAAGTATTAGGCTAAACTGAGCTTTTAATTGCAAATGGAAGATAAGTGAAGATGGGCTCCTACGTATGTGTGCACATGAAAATTGACAGTTTAGATAGTGATATTAATACAAAATTGAAACTGTTACCCGCAATGCTCAATATGAATTATAATCTGATCTTTCCTAATGGCCTAAATAACTCTAAAAGCCATTTAATATAACCATTCAGTGGCATATGCTTTTTAAAAAATAAATTTGCTTTACTGAATGTATAAATGGATTAATTGATAGAGGATCATGTAAGCCTTTGCCACTGTGTGATGATAATCATATTAATAAAACATCATCTTTTTTTTAGGGAAAAAAGATGGGTTTTCTGCTTTCAGCCTCAACAGAGAGAAGATGTTCCTTACAACACAGCAAACCTAAGAAAAGCAGGAAATTGCATTAATAAATATTAAAAGGAGACATTAATCAGAAAACAAGTGAACAGTAAAATAAACAGATCTCTAGATAGTGTAGTTAAGAAAAAAAGAGAGAACACATATTGAGAATTGGAAATAAATAGAGAGGCTCGGCACCTGTGGCTCAAGTGGCTAAGGCGCCAGCCACATATACCTAAGGTGGCAGGTTCGAATCCAGTCTGGGCCCACCAAACAACAATGACAGCTGCAACCAAAAAATAGCCGAGCATTGTAGTGGGCGCCTGTGGTCCCAGCTACTTGGGAGGTTAAGGCAGGAGACTTGCTTGAGCCCAGGAGTTGGAGGTTGCTATGAGCTGTGATGCCACAGCATTCTACCCAGGGGGACAGCTTGAGGCTCTGTCTCAAAAAAAAAAAAAAAAAGAAAAAGAAAAAGAAAGAAAGAAATAGAGATATAAACAAAGATATAGAAGACATTTTAAGTGAAGGGAGAATAACATGTATAATTCTATGATAATAAATTTGAAAAGCTTGATAAAACAAATGGTTTCCTAAGAAAACATAATTTGTCAAACTTGTTAAAAAATAAATGGGAAAGCTGAGCAAACTAGTAACCCCGCAAGAAATTCAAAAAGTAGGCTAAGAATTGAAAAAAATAGTTTAAATGCCCTTGGGCCCACACAGTTTTACAGGCTATTTCTTTTCTTTAAATTTTCAAGAAAATATTGTTATGATTTTTTCATACTTCCCTAACTCTGTTAAAAAATGGTTAGTTTTTCAATTCATAAAGGTTAGCATAACCTTGATAGGGTACCATGAAAAGAAAAAAATGTGCAAATATAGACACAAATTGAAGTTGCGAATCAAATAAAGCAATGTTTTCAAGTCATAAGAACACCATAAACAACTATGACTTGGAGTATAAGATGGTTCAACAGCAGGAAATCTATTAATGTAATTACCACATCAGTGGATAAAAGAAGGCATAGCACAGTAGCAAAAGGGCAGTCAGAGGCCAAGTCAGATTTTGAAGCCAGAATACCTGGGTTAGAAAACTGGCTCTTCCACTCCCTCTGTGACTTTTATCAAGCAATCTAACCTCTCTATGCCTCAGTTCTCTTGCTATAAAATGAGGTATTGTAAACATATTTTCTTAATATTCTGTGTATTATGATGGTTTGACATCTTCAAAAAAAAAATCTTTCTGGCTGGGGAGAGACTGCCCCTCCTGGGGCCAGTTAATTCTTAGAGAAACAAAGCACCCAGCCTCGAGCATGCCTGACACGCAGACTAACCAAGGCAAAGCCTTCTCTGTCTGGCCCTGTATTCCAAGGATCTTAAATCCTATAGGTAGGTATCAGGCAACTAGGGACCACCCCTGTAGCTCAAAGCTGTAAGAAATTACTCAAACTAGCCAACCCTAAGGTGTTCACCCTGCCCTGCCTTGCCTTTCCCTGGAAACCCCTATAAAAGCAGTATCCTAAACCTTCCCCTCAAGCCTGTCGTTTGCCTCCTGGCCACAATGGTGTCTCTCCTCTATGGCCCTGGGTGGAGAACTCACACCCCTGTTCCTAGGACTTGTGAGTATGATACATTGATTTTTCCTGTGCCCTTCCTCTGCCTCCTCTTGTCATCATGTGTGATTGATCATCTTATAAAAGGACACCACATGACATGGGGATACTAACATTGCCTACTTCATGGGAATATTGTAAGAATTAAATAAACTAACATTTGTAAAGATACACAAATCCCTGATATACAGTAAGCATAAGAAAATACTTGTTAGACAAAACAAAACCTAAATCATCATTTCTATAAATGCCAATAATAAAGTTTATCATCATTCATCATTCCCTGTTAGAAACTCTTGGTAAACTAGGAATAGAAAAATATTTTCTTAACACCTTAAAGAATGTCCATCCCAGATGAATAAGGAACATCACTGCTTTGAAACAATAATGGGCAGATTTTAAAGTCAGGAACAATAAACTGAGGGCTACTATCACCTCTTTGGCTTCTGCCTGACAAGAATGTCCCCGAGGCAAACTGACTACAGGGAGAAAGAAATGGCTCTAGCAATGTAACCTTATTTCATTTGCAATCAAATTTGCCCTCCTTGGGAAATTTATCACATTAGATGCCTACATTCAAAAAACTGAAAGAGAGTACATTAACAAACTCATGAACCATCTTATGGAATTGAAAGAGGAAGAACAATCTAATCCCAAACCCAGCAGAAGAAAAGAAATAACCAAAATTAAATCAGACATTAACAAAATTGAAAACAAAAGAATTACTTAGAAAATTAATGAAACAAAAAGTTGGTTTTTCTGGAGCTGGAGAATGTTCTTCTGAGCAAAGTATCACAAGAATGGAGGAAAAAGTATCCAATGTACACACCCCTATTATGAAACTAATTTATACCTTTTATATGAAAGCTATAACCAAATAGCCTAAGAATGTGGGAAGGGG
>CAUYQV010013034.1:0-16433 GCA_963574575.1 Galagoides demidoff | reverse complement strand
CCCCCCCCCCCCCCCCCCCCCCCCCGGCCCCCCGCCCGGCCCGGCGCCCGCGCCCCCGGCGCCGGTGCGGCGGAGGCGCCCTGGGTCACGCGCCCGGGGACGGCCGCGGGGTGCTGAGGAGTAGGGCTGGGTTAGGCGGCAGGTGAGTGTGGGGGGGCGCTGAGGAGTAGGGCTGGGTTAGGCAGCAGGTGAGCATGCCGATCCTTCCTCTCTCCCTTTTGCAGTGACTGGGCATGCCTCTCCCCACAGACATGGATGGAGAGCTCTGTTTTGTGGACCTTGGGGACAGCAGTTCTGTCCGTTTTGGTACTTTATCCTGTTGCCTTTCCACAGAGTAGGGAGAGATAGGGGAAGGTTAGTGGGATCTGATCTTGAACTAAAATAGTTTGCCACAACTTGTCATCTTTACCGTCAAAGGTAGGGGAACCTACAGGAGACCGGTTTCGACCTTGAAATTCTGCTACATATACTGAGGACTAAATATGGTGGAAAGAGCCAGGCGTGCTGGTGCAAGCCTATACTTCCGGCTGCTCTAGAGACTGAGGTTCGAGGATCACTTCAGTCTAGGACTTTGAAGCTGCAGTGTGTTATGATCACACCTGTTTATAGTGACTGGGAGGCCGAGATGGGTGGATTGCCTGAGCTCACAAGTTCAAGACCAGCCTGAGCCAGAGCCCTTGTCTCTAAAAAATAGCCAGGGGTTGTGGCAGGTACCTATAGTCCAAGTTACTTGGGAGGCTGAGGCAAGAGTTGGAGGTTGCAGTGAGCAGTGATGTCACAGCACTCTACCCAGGGCAACAAAGTGAGACTCTGTCTCAGAAAAAAAAAAAAAGCCACTGCACTTCAGCCTGGGTGATACAGTGAGACCCTGTCTCTTAAATATAAATAAATAAATAAGAATGGAAAAGTCATACATTGCTGGTTGGGGTGGGGAATGCGGGTGGTGGTGACTAGATTTAGGAAAGGTATTCCGGCTCGGCGCCTGTGGCTCAATCGGCTAAGGCGCCAGCCACGTACGCCTAAGGTGGCGGGTTCGAATCCCCAGCCTGGGCCTGCCAAACAACAATGATTGCTGCAACCAAAAAATGGCCAGGCGTTGTGGCAGGCGCCTGTGGTCCCAGCTACTTGGGAGGGGGAGGCAGGAGACTCGCTTGAGCCCAGGAGTTGGAGGTTGCTATGAGCTGTGATGTCATGGCACTCTACCCAGGGGGATAGCTTGAGGATCCGTCTCAAAAAAAAAGGAAAGGTATTCCTAGCTTAGAGAGTTGTCTGTGGGTGCAGTGGAATCTTAATTTTTGTTGCAGTAGGGGACATATCCTTAAAATTGGGTAGGATTTTTGGTCCCCAGTGGAAGTTCAGGCAGTTACTTATTAGGACAATGTATGTGTGTATGGATAGGAAGAGGACAGGCTCTGGGTTGAGCCCAAATTTTGGCTGACTCAAATCTCTACCTTTAACCACTCTTGGACTCTATCTTGATTGTGTATAAAACAAAACTCCATCATTTAGGCTTTGGAGAAAAAAGGAAAAAAAAAAGCAGTCAGGTCAACAGGTGTTTGTAAATACCTACCAAGGTCACCTGAGAAGGAATCTGCATTGAGAGGTAATAAAGTATAAGGTACGTTAGACTCAAAGTCTGAAGACTTAGCTTTACATTCAAGTTCTATCATTGACTAGCTATGGAGCCTTGGACACCTCACTTTCCCTGCATGAGTTTTACCTCATTCGTCTGTTGAAGGAGATATCTGTGGGTTAATAGGAAATTTCAAGAGGATTATGTATTAAAATGTAGTGCAGACTTCCTCTTGCTCTTTAAGGGTGAAGCTTATTCTCATTATTCTGTGAATCTTTCACATGGAGTAGATGTGTGCTTAAAAGTGTGAGGTTACATACTCACGTGTAACCAGAGCAGCGCCTAGGACGCCTCACACGTTCTGTGATTTGGAAATGTTTGGAAAATGGTTCTACTCTGGCCCAGATTAGCGGGAATTAGCATACCAGGCCCAGCATGGTATCTTCACACTCCCTACCCAGTCTACCTCCACACAACAGAGAAAAAAACACCATTCCAGTGTGGAGTGGAGAGGGCGACAGCCTCTGAATTTTAACTGCACAAAGTTGAAAATGTAAAGAAGACTAGGAGATCCAGAAGACCAAGAATCCTCAGAAGGAAGACGCGGAGGAAATAGTGAAGTTGGCATGATGGGGATCCAAAGAGTACAGCACTAAAATATATAAGTCTAACCTTGTCCATTTTTTACAATTGTTATTTTTTTGGAGACAGTGTCTTGCTGTGTTGCCCAGGCTGGAGTACAGTGGGTGTGATCATATCTCACTGCAGCCTTGAATTCCTGGGGTCAGGTGGTCCTCCTGCCTTAGCTTCTCAAGTAGCTAAGACTACAGTCACGTACTACCACGCCTAGCTAACTTTTAAAGTTTTTATGAAGACAGGGTCTTGCTATATTGCCAAGTCTGGTCTGTAACTACTGGCCTCAAGTGATCTTCCCAACTCAGCCTTCCAAAGTGCTAGGATTACACCATGCCCAGCCCTTACCCATGTTTTTTATCTTCACTGCCTGGCATTCTCCATGATCATCTCATGGTGATCCATTGAGGTTTATTAATGAATAAATTAATAATGAGCAAATGAATGATTATTTTTTCTCTACTGGTGAAAGTCGAATTCTCCTTATTCTAGAGCTTGGGGAAATTTCCTGCAGGTGAGTCCAGAGCTGAGTTTTTTAAACAGCTTTATTGAGATATAATTTATGTAACATACAATTTGCATATAATATAATTCAGTCTCTTTAGACTGAGATATGATTTATGTAACATATAATTCAGTGTTTTTTACTACACTCACAGATGCATGCACCATCACCATGATCAGTTTTAAAACACATTTGTCACCTCACAAACGGGTACCCTTTAGCTAGCATACTCGTCCCTGCCCCCCATCCTGTCCTCAGCCCTAGACAACCACTAATCTAGTTTCTGTGGAGAGCTGAGTTCTGAAGCGTGATTGAACTTCTATTGATGAAAGTGCTTTAGATAGGTTTGCTTGAAGACGGTAATGAAAGCCCAGGTGGGATCTTGATGAGGAATATGGAAAAATAAGGGTTGTGAGACTCATAGACAGACTGCGATTTATGCCAAAGAGTTTGAATTTCAGTGGGCCAGTCACTTGTCAAAAATGTGTCGCAATCTGACTTACAGAATGTTTTTTATGTAAAGAGGATTTAACTCAAGGGATAGCCGGTGTAGATTCTGGCCACTGGGAGAGACATGATGAGAGTGCTATGTGAGGCAATTCATTCCTGCTGTTCTGTGTATCTCAGTGGAAGTGTGGTGAGGGGGAGGCCCAAAGCCTTGCACTGCTCTTTCAGTAGTCCAACCGGGACACGTTGCCTTCACCACCATTTAACATTTGATGGTGTGATTTTTTGCTGGCCATGCTGCCCTCTGAGCTCAGGGAATAAAGTTGATGGAAGAAGCTCTTAAAATTAATACCTGCATGTCCTCCTGAATCCCTTGCCCAAATCAGCTTATGGTGATTGTTCAGAACTCAAACTTGCTTTGGGAGGCCAAGGCAGAAGGATTCCTTGAGGCCCAGAGTTCAAGACTGGCCTGGGCAACATAGCAAGACTCCCATCTCTACAAAAATACTTTTAAGGCTCAGTGCCTGGAGCTCAGTGGCTAGGACGCCAGCTACATATACTAGGGCTGGTGGGTTCGAACCCAGCCTGGGCCTGCCAAACAACAATGGCAACTACAACCAAAAAGTAGCTGAGTGTTGTGGCGGACACCTGTAGTCCGAGCTACTTGGGAAACTAAGGCAATAGAATTGTTTAAGCCCAAGAGTTTGAGGTTACTGTGAGCTGTGATGCCACAGCACTCTGCCGAGGGTGATATAATGAAACTCTGTCTCAAGAAAAAAAAAAAAAAACTTTTAAAAAGTGGTCCAGCATAGTGAGTGGTGCATGCTTGTAATCCCAGCTGCTTGGAAGGCTGCGGTGGCACAATTGCTTGAGCCCAGGAGTTCAAGGTTGCAGTGAGCTATGATTGTGTCACTGTACTCCAGCCTGGGTAACAGAAGTAGATCCAGTCTCTCTCTCTTTTTTTTTAATTAAGAGACAGAGTCTTTCTTTATCACCCTCAGTCGAGTGCTATGGTGTCACAGCTCACAGTAACCTCCAACTCCTGGGCTTAAGCGATTCTCTTGCCTCAGCTCCCGAGTAGCTAGGACTGTAGGCACTCGCTACAATGCCTGCCTATTTTGTTGTTATTGTTGTTGCAGTTTGGCCAGGGCCGGGTTCAAACCTGCCACCCTCAGTATAGGGGGCTGGCGCCCTACCCACTGAACCACAGGTGCCACCCATCCAATCTCAATTTTAAAAACAAAAAACCAAACTGGGGATCAGAGCCCCTCTCTGACCTGCTAGATTCAGAAAAATCAAAAATTGGATGGAGCCACATCTTCCAAGATGGCGTGTGGTCATCACCCTCCAGAGGGGGACAGGAAAGCTGATGAGAGGTGAGTGAGTTGGGGGGTGGCCGACTGCAGGCCTTTTCTGGAGGACTCAGTGGCACCTCTCTGCTTCTCTTCTCAGCGCACCTCCACTGTCACCTTTTACACCGTCTTCCTAAGCTGTTCTGTGCCCTTTCCTGCATAACATACTTTCCCTGTGATGGTTGCTGGCAGTCTAGCAGGCTACAGAGTGTTTTCCCCTTGGAGCCTCAGGGTTTCTGCTCCACTCTGCATCTGAGCGCTGGTAGCAGTGCCTCTCACTGACCGTGGTTGGCCTGGTAGGCTAGGTTACTTCTCTTGTGCCAACCCAGCCAGCATGTGGTTTGCAGAGTATATATCATTGGTACATTTGTTTTGATGCTTTATCCCCTTCCTCTGACCTTTGGAGGGAGACTTGCTTCAGGTTTCAGCTCTGTTTCCACAGAGCATGGGAAATTGTGGGCATCTGAATGGTCTCCCTGTCAGCTGGCCACTCTTTGTCTAGCTCCCCACTCTGTGTGTGCCCTGCTGAGTATGAGAACCAAGGCACAGGGAGCCTGGGAGAGAGAAAGAAAAACTCATGTCCTTCCTCACACAAAGCAACAAACAAATGCAAAAGAGACCTGTGATTTGTCAGCAGATAAAGTTAAGTACTCGGTGCTGGATAGAATTAACTGGCAAAAACCTCCACCAAATCCCTGATTCCTCCAGGGCAGGGACTGCTCTTTGTGCAGAATTTTGTGCTAAGCAGCCTTAAATACATGATTATATTTAATACTCGCAGCACCCCCTACCCCCCAAGTAGGTTTGACAGCTGAGGAACCTGAAGTTGAGAGATCAGAATAGAAGCAAGGCTGGGATTCGAACCATGTTCTTCTGATTCCAGAGCCTGAGCTCTTTCCTGCCATCCCTTCCTGAGCCCAGAAACTGTTGGCCCAGTCCTTGCATGCTTGAGAACATGCAGATGTGGGGGGAAGATTCTGAAGGAAGGTAGGAACATGGTCAGGAGGAAGGGAAGGCCACTGAGGATTCGTGTGTGTAGGGAGTTGTGGGAAGCGCAGCATTGTGAAGACGATGCTGATGGTCTAGGTGGACCCCTCCATGAGAAACAGCCAGCCTTTGGCAGTAGATGTGGCTCCCAGATGAAAGCAACTACTTGTGGAAACGGAAATGGTGGAGATGCGACCTTGTGGGCTGATTCACACTGGCCAGGCTCCTCTGTGGGAGTTGGCATCATGAAAGTTTCCATGTGGTTATGTGCTCAGAAGGTGCCAGTTTACTCCTCAGGCAAGAGACTGGTGTGAAGGTGGGGCAGATGAAGAGGTGGTCATTCTCTTGTACTTAGTTTCTCCGAAGTATTAGATATCCTCCAGCTGCTATGCTGGTCACTGATAATAGCTTCTAGCGTAACTCAGAAGTTTTCATTAAGACTTCTGAATGGCTAAGCTGCCAGTGGGGAATTTTCTTCCTGACCCCAGTGAGTGAACCACTGGCCCTGAGCAGGTGTTTAAATCCTGAGCCAAGGCTGGCCCAGAGAGCCCGGAAGTGGTTGCCGGGTTTCTATGTTTACCAGAGTTTTATGAAGTCTGAGGTCTTCCTTCCCCACCGCCCCGTCCTTTACAGCAGTGTGGTGCTTTGCCAAGGGGCTCTGTGCCTGGTGTGAAAAAGGACACAGCTTTTATTTGTCCTGGGAGGGTCTGTGAGCCCTTCCCCCCATGAATTCAGAGCCAGGAGGAAGTTCCCTTCTCACAGAGGAGATGATAAAGCTTCTCTCAGGGATGTAGAACAGGAAATCGAATGTGGGCTTTCGAGTGGAATAAGAGAGGCGGGATGGACGTGCTTGGATCTGGTGAGAAGAGATGTCAGCCAGTAGCCTGCCACCTCCTAAAGAGACTCCTGATTATTTTCTTTTGTTTTTATACCATATGTCTGGATTTTAATTTAGATAATGTAATTAGAAGTCATCATTAAGAAAATGGGGAGCTGCCTTCTGTGCCTTTGTGGAGGAGGGGTAGATAAAACTATGGGCTTTTGAGGCCCCGACCCATTTTTGGTCAGATGGTGTGGAGCCTTCTACAGCCTTTGTCTGTACTCTGACTGGGCTGCAACTTGGTTGTTCAGTCCCTACCGGGAGATGAGAGAAAGCCTTGAAATGACCAGGCACGTCACAGTGGCAGAGCTGGGTTGGCGGCTGGAACTTGGCCTCGGACCTGAAGTCTTGGCCCGTTTCTGACTGACCCATCACCTCTGGAGCATCCTCCTTCTTGCTGAGGTCACTCCATCTCTGAAGGTGACTGTGGTCAAGCCTGTTTCCAGCCTGCTGCCTCAGACTTCCCCAGTCTGACCACAGGAGATTTTCAGTCTTGTTGCCTTTGGTTGGCAAGTTTAGCCAGGAAGTGACAGACCAAAGGAGGGGCCCCCAGAAGCAGCAAGCTATTTGGTTTTTCCCCTTTCTTTTGCAATAAGGGAAAAAGAATTTGCTGGGTGGGTGGGGGGCCCAGTTTGGGGGATGGTCACCCTCATAGTATCCGCCCCCTACAATTAGGAAAATGCTGAAAGACAGGGGATGGTTAGTTTAATGACACATTTTTGAGCCTCCCCAAAAGCCTTCCAGCTTGTTCTTAAATCATTTTTTTACACTATAAAAGTCAGTGTGTATCTAATAACGTAGCTGATTAACTATCCAATTTCAAATAGTAGAAAAGAGGACAGTAGTTCATAATTTTACTATGCTAACCCAACCGTTAGGGGCATGAATGGTGTATTTTTTTCTTACTCAGATTTTTTGTTTTTTAGAGTCAGAGTTTTACTTTGTTGCCCTCAGTAGAGTGTGGTGGCATCACAGCTCACAGCAACCTCCAGCTCTTGGCCTTAGGCAATTCTCCTGCCTCAGCCTCCCAAGTAGCTGGGACTACAGGCACCCGCCACAATGCCCAGCTATTTTTTGTTGCAGTTTGGCCGGGGCCGGATTTGAACCCGCCACCCTCAGTATATGGGGCCAGTGCCCTACTCACTGAGCCATAGGTACCGCCCTTGTTGGCTCTTCTGTACCCTGCACCTGTGGAAGGTCAGGGAGAACATTAGTGTGTAGGTTGAAGATAGGGAAGGAAAGGTCAAACTGCTTTCCCTTTATTTTCATTTCTTTTTTGAGATAAGTTCTCACTTCATTTCCCAGGCTGGATTGCAGTGGCCCGATCCTGATCATAGCTCACTGAAACCTTGAATTTCTGGGCTCACACGAGCCTCCTACCTCAGCCTCCTGAGAGCTGGAACTGCAGGTGTCCACCACCAGGTTCAGCCTTTCCTTTTACACACTCAACACAGAACGTTTCTGTGAGCAGATATTGCCAGAGTTTTTCTCCAGTTGTCATGCAGTTCTCCAGCAGACACTAACTGGGCATTCTATAATTCAGTTCAATTCTGCTACTATCTACATAGAGACAGGTTGAGGGCTCAGCCCTACATGACTGTCCCCACTTCCAATACCAGTTGCAACTTCTGGCTATCTGTATTTCCAACTAACTAGAGTTAACGGAAAAAATGGCAAACTCTGTAAAGTAATTTAAAGAGCCAAATACGTGTGACCATGGGCCTGGTGTCACATTCAAGGAGCCTTGGGCAGGGGGTCAAGTTACAGTTTGGTATTATAGATTTTAGGATGACAGGAATTGCAGGTAAAATCATAAATCACTGGGTACACTGGTTTGTCTTTAAAAGACAGGACATAGGGGGTGAGGGGGGCGGTGAGTATTTACCAGGTTATTGGTGAGTTCAAAGATTCTTTGATTTATAATTGGTTAAAGAAATAAAACTTTTTCTAAAGGGTTGGAATGTTTCAAGTTAAAATGAGGAAGTCTGTTAATCAGAGACGAGCCCCAATATACTAACTCAAGTGATCTGTCAAACAAATTGATGACCTGCAGGTGTGATTTAACCTTTGCCTTGCTTGGCCTTAGGCCCTATTAATAATTTAGTATGTTATTGCCACCAAGAGTCTGTTTTGCCACTCTCGGTTTTAACATTAATACTGGTCAATTGTGTCTGAACTTGAAAAGGGAGAAGGTGGAAAAAGGCCTGTCTGACCTCCCTTGCTTTCCTTTATGTCCAGGAACTCAGTTTTAAGGTTTTACTGGGGTTTCCTTGGCCAAAAGGGGTCTGTTAAGTCCCCTAAAATTCTAAGCAGGGGGAACTTAAAATTTTATTTACTTCACACTAGCTGCAAATTGGGGTTCCTGACCTCCTTTTTGAGTTCAGTTAATTTGCTAGGGTGGCTCACAGAATACAAGGAGACACTTGTGTTTACTGGTTTATCATGAAGGAATTACAAAAGATACAGAGGAACAGCCAGATGAAGAGGTGCATAGGGCAAGGCGCTGGGGGCTAACAGGAACACGGATCTTCCATGCTCGCTCTCTATATGCCACCTTTCCAGCACCTCTGAGAGTTCAGCAGCTCCAAAGCTCAGCACGTCCCCTTCTACAAGAGTTTTTGTAGAGGTCCATCTCTGCTTCTCTAATCACTTGGTCTTTCTGACCCCATCTTGAGACTATCCAGGGGCTCTACCCTTAGTTACCTCACCAGCATAAACCCCGGTGTTGGCAGCCTCCGTAGTTCGGTGGGTAGAGTGCCAGCTACATATACCCAGGCTAGTGGGTCCAAACCTGGCCTGGGCCTGCTAAACAACAATGACAACTGCAACAACAACAAAATAGCTGGGCACTGTGGTGGGCGCCTGTAGTCCCAGCTACTTGGGAGGCTGAGGCAAGAGAATTGCTTAAGCCCAAGAGCTGGAGGTTGCTGTGAGCTGTGATGCTACCGCACTGTACCCAGGGTGACATAGTAAGACTTTGTCTTAGAAAATAACACAAAAACAAAATAAATCAAAAACCCTGGTGTTTTACAGAGGCTCATGGTGAATAACAAAAGACGCTCCTAACACTCAGAAATTCCAGGGGTTTTAAGAGTTCTGTGGCAGGAGCCAAGAACAAAGACCACATACATCTCATATTGTTCTATAGGCCAATCCCCTGGTCTTTGATCACCAACCCCTTATAATGAAAAGACAGTAACAATTAAAAGACCCTGGCAGAGTCCCATTCAGTCATTAATAATTAGTCCAGTCCATCATTATGTTGTATGAAAATGTCTCCCCATGCCAGGCCTCTCAGGTTTACAGTTTTCCATTTGATCTTATCAGGTTTCAAAAGCAGAGTGGTCTCAGCAGTATAGGGCCTTATCCTTCCGAGTGTCTGGTATAATTGAGCTAAGAGATGGTCTCATTTCTTGCTCCGAGTCACTTTCAAGATGTTGGTGTATTATTGGATTTCCCTTATCACATAATCCAGTATTATAAATTTATTTATTTACCCTCAGCTACCGTTCCTCCCTTTCCATTCTTTTTTTTTTTTTTTTTTTACAGACAGAATCTCACTTTATCACCCTCGGTAGAGTGCTGTAGCGTCACAGCTCACAGCAACCTCCAACTCCTGGGCTTAGGTGATTCTCTTGCCTCAGCCTCCCGAGTAGCTGGGACTATAGGCACCCACCACAATGCCCGGCTATTTTTTTTGTTGTTGCAGTTTGGCCGGGGCTGGGTTTGAACCCGCCACCCTCAATATATAGCACCCTACCCACTGAGCCACAGGCCCCACCCCTCCCTTTCCATTCTTGTCTTAAGTTTTCTACTTTTGGAAGGAACATTGGGTTCAGCCACTGTTCTGGCCTGGATTAGGGGCAGTGATCCTAGTCTAGCACATGCCTCTCCCTCAGTCCACTCCCGTTCATATAGAGAAGGGTTACAAAGATATAAAACTAGTGGGCGTTCTCCACCACTGGGTCATACCTGCATTTGTGCTTTTTAGCCCCCTTACTAATTGTTCTATAGGCTGATCCCCTGGTCTTGTCTTTTCATATACATTTATTCTTTTTTTTGGAAAAGTTACTTTCCAAACTGGAAGCGGGGGGATTCTTTGGATGGGCATTGGCACGTTGTACTGTAATGTACTCACAAATTCCCATAGCATTTTCTGCATCCCGTACCCCATTTGCTCCATTCTTTGACTAGGCCAGGTTTCTGCTGCCCTCCTGCTTGACTGTATAGGGAGGCCATTGACCAGTGCCCATGGGTGAATAAAACCCCAAACAATCCTTCCATCATTGCTAGGAAAACAGCATGCAGTTCAGCCCACAGACATGATTTGTTTTAACCACCTTGAGTCAGACTGTCATCCTTTCAAACAGGATGTTTGCCTGAAACTGTCATCTGCAAACCCAGCAGCTCTTTGCTGGTCAGTCAAGAGCTGTTTACGGAGCGCTGTCCAAGGGTGGATAGGATCCATCTGCTTCTCACACCATAGCAGAGTCAGCCTCCGGGAAGGGAGCCTCCCTGCTTGTGACTCTCTCCCCCTATATTCCCTAGATAGCATAATCCTGTAGAAACCATGGTTCACACACAAACACTGGTCCCAGTGTATTTTATAATATCAGGGATGGGAAACGTTTCCCAGCAGAATACAAGGTCCATTCTCCTAATGCAATCAGGTAGAAAAAGATTTTGGCCCCTTTACATAAAGCCTATTCAGGGATGTCAGTTTTACAGATTTTTACCTTAATCCCATCAACCCTTACATTCCTAGCTTCTATTAGGACTTTATTGATAGAGTTTTATTTTATAATACTGGGTAGGGGAAGTGTTTCCCAGCTAGATGTAATATCCATTTCCATAAAACAGGTAAGGAGACACAACTTTTGTTTTGAGACAGAGTCTCACTGTATTACCCTGGGTAGAGTGCTGTGGCATCACAGCTCACTGTAACCTCAAACACTTGGGCTCAAGAGATCCTCTGCGTCAGCCTCCCAAGGAGCTGGGACTTCAGGGGCCCCCACAGTGCCTGGCTAGTTTTTCTTTTTTTGGTAGAGACAGGTGTCTTGCTCTTGCTCAGACTGGTCTTGAACTCCTGAGCTTAAGCTGCCTACCTCTGCTTCCCAGAGTGCTAGGATTACAGGCGTGAGCCACCACATTCAGCCTGAGACACAACTTCTTTACCTAAAGCTTGTTTAAACATTTCAACTTCCCTAATCCAGCAATCCTTACATTTTTCTATTCTTTCAATCTAATGGTATTCCTGTCAGAGCTCCACGACAGAGCATAGGGTTCCTATATACCAGGAAGTTCCAGGACCTTCCCTTCTGTGTTTCCTGACCATTGTACCCACTTTTTTTTTTTGGTAGAGACAGCGTCTCATTTTATCACCCTTGGTAGAGTGCCATGGCATCACAGCTCACAGCAACCTCCAACTCCTGGGTTTGGGTGATTATTCCCTTGCCTCAGCCTGCCACAACGCCTGGCTATTTTTTGGTTGTAGTTGTCATTGCTGCTTGGCAGTCCCGAGCTGGATTCAAACCTCTCTGGTGTATGTGGTTGTTGTCTTAGCTGCTTGAACTACAGGTGCCGAGCCGTATTTGTTTTATTTTGTATTTATTTTTTTGAGACAGAGTCTCACCCTGTTCCCCTGTGGAGTGCTGTGGCATCATCGCTCCAAGCAACTTCAAACTCTTGGGCTTTTGCCTCAGCCTCAGTCCCCAAGTAGCTGGGACTACAGCTATTACACCTGGCTAACTTTTCTATTTTTAGTAGAGACAGGGTCTCCCTCTTGCCTAGGCTGGTCTTGAAGTCCTGAGTTAAAGCAGTCCACCTACTTCAGCCTCCAAGAGTGCTCAGATTATGGGCGTGAGCCACTGTGCCCAGCCCATTTATTTTATTAATAACAGCTAAAGATTTCCAGCTTGCTGGGCAAGTCTCATAACATACCCCTTTCTTTTATTTGTCTCTTATTCACCTTATTTCTTTTTATTTTCTTCTTTTCTGTTTTTTGAGATAGAGTCTCACTTTGTTGCCCAGACTGGAGTGCAGCGGCTATTGATGGGTGCAATCTCACTTCACATCAGCCTGGGAGTTGGGACCTGCTCCATTTCTTACCTGGGCCAGTTCACCTCTCGTTAGGCAACCTAGTGGCCATGAGCTTCTGGGAGGTCACTGCTTTAGTGCTGAACTTAGTGTGGATACTCTATCGGCATCGTTCACTATAGCCCCGAACCAGACTCAAGCGATCCTCCTGCCTTAGCCTCCCGAGTAGCTGGGATGACAGGTGAGCTACCACCAAGTCCAGCACTCACCTTATTTCTTAATAATTGCTTAAAAATTCCCACCTTGTCAGGAAGCTTCCTTTGCCTCTCCCCTCTGCTTTTCCCTGGGGTTAATTAACCTGTGTTTTTATTAGCGTCTGTAAGGGCCATGAGGAGAGGCTGAGATAGCAACTTTGATAAAGCTTTTTGGACCGTTAGCTCCATTTTGCAGTAAGTACCCATGGGCAGCCTATGCAGAAGGGGCCCTTAACCACAGCACTTATGGTGACCTGCACAGTGGGGATGCTCCTGGGGAGTATCTCGGTCTTCATAAAGCTGGTCCCATCTGCCTCTGTGCTGTTCCATTTGGCATGTACAGTAGAGAGGGGCAGTCCCCCCTCTCAGGGTAAATAGACCTTGCCGACCTTGCCTGTGGCTTTTATCCATCCACTCGGCTGGCTGTTTCCTGGGGAATGACCTCCTGGACCACTCATACCGTCTCTGATTATTCCTTAGCAAGCTGTGGGACCTGAATTAACCAAAATATGCTCTTCCACTCTGAAGCATTTACATCAAAGTCGTTACCCCTAAATTTGTTACGCTTGCGATCCATTTTAGTAAAGATTCCTCAGGAAGCTTTGCCAATCTATAAAATAGAACAGTTTCATCATACTGGAGCCCTAGTTTCAGTAGTTTCTCGGTTTTGTCCTTCCTTCATTTCGATGGGCGTCTTGGTGACCAGAGGGCTTGGGGTATTTATTATCTGTTGTCTCTGAGTGATTTTTCCCTTAGAGGGCAACCCTGAGGCTAGTGGAAGAAGCTCGGACCAACTGAAATCTGACCTTGGTCCAGCATCAAGGTGTGATTCAGAGCTCCCTTTTGCTCTCGTTTTAGGTATGTCAAATAATAATACCCAAGGGATTGTATATTTTGCTATTTTCTTATTAATTTCCATTTCCTTACGGATCCAGTGAACTCCCCAGGAGTTCATCCACCTCTAAATTCCACAGGTGACCTTGACCTCTAGTGACTGATTGTTGCACAGCTGTGACTCTGGACCACGAGTGACCCCATGACCACCCAGGAATTAAAAGGGTCTTCTTTCCTTGCTCTTTTATCTTTTCTCTTCTGACACTGTGTGTTTCCCTGAGTCTAGGCCACTGTAGCAAATCTCAGTTTTGATACCAATTCTAAAAGACAAAAAACCGGCCTGCCTCGGTGGCTCACGCCTGTAATCCTAGCACTCTGGGAGGCTAAGGCAGGTGGATTGCTTGAGCTCAGGAGTTCGAGATCAACCTGAGCAAGAATAAGACTCTGTCTTTATTAAAAATAGAAAAAGCTGGCTGGGCATGGTGGCAGGTGCCCGTAGTCCCGGCTACTCAGGAGGCTGAGGCAAGAGGATCAATTGAGCCTAAGAGTTTGAGGTTGCTGTACTCTACAGAGGGCAAAAAGTGAGACTGTCTCAAAAAAAAAAAAAAAAAAAAAAACCAAAAAACAAGAAAGGACAAAAACCTGTTTTTTTTCTCTCTACTCACTCAAGAGAGAACATTTCTGTGGCCAGTATAGGGAGATTTTCTGATTTTCTACACCATAAACCAAGCAATTCTTCAGCAGATACCGACTAGGGACAGCATACCTAGGGAATACTGTGGGTTTAGTTCCAGACCATCAAAATAAAGAGAATATGGCAATAAAGTGAGTCCTGTGAATTTTTTGGCCTCCCAGTGCATTTAAAAGTTACATTTATACTGTGCTGTGTGGTCTGTGCAGTGTGCAGTGGTGTTATATCTAAAAAAAACCAATGTATACACCTTAATTGAAAAAATACTTTATTTTTTATTATTAAATCATAACTGTGTACATTAATGCAATCATGGAGTATAATGTGCTGGTTTTATATACCATTTGAAATATTTTCATCAAACTGGTTAACATTGCCTTCACCTCGTTTTTTGTTATTGTGTTTATACACAATAGACACAAAGACATTTATACTCTACACTTGGTAAATTTAACTTGTACCCTTGTAAGATGCACTGTAGTTGGGGTCCCACCAATTACTCTCCCTCCACCCATCCTCCTCCTTCCCCTCCTATCCCTCTCCTCTTTCCCCTTCTTCTTGGGCTATAGTTTCATAGTAGGGCTGAGTACATTAGATACTTTTTCTTTCATTCTTGAGGTACTTTGCTAAGAATATGTTCCAGCTCTATCCATGTACCCATGAAAGAGGTAAAGTCTCCATCTTTCTTAAGGCTGCATAATACTCCATGGTGTACATATACCACAATTTATTGATCCATTCATGGATCGATGACACTTGGGCTTCTTCCATGACTTAGCAATTATGAATTGGGCTGCACTAAACATTCTGGTGCAAATATGTTTGTTATAGGGTGATTTTTGGTTTTCTGGGTATATACCTAGTAGAGGAACTGAAGGAAAAGGGAACACTTTTGCACTGCTGGTGGGAATGCAGACTGCTACGTTCTTTTTGGAAAGATGTTTGGAGATAACTTAAGTATCTAAAATTAGAAAAAATACTTTATTGCTAAAAAATACAAGTGATCATCTAAGTCTCTAGTGAGTTGTAATCTTTTTGCCTGTGTGTGTGGGGGGGGTCTTGCCTTGATATTGATTGAACAGCTGCTGACTGATCAGGGTGGTGGTTGCTGAAGATTGGAGTGGCTGTGGTGATTCTTAAAATAAGACCACAGTGAAGTTTGCCATAGTGATTGACTTATCCTTTTACAAAGATTTCTCTGTAGCATGCAGTGCTATTTGATACCATTTTACCTACAGTAGAACTTTCAAAATTGGAGTCAGTCCTCTTAAACCCCGCCACCATGTAATCAACTAGGTTTATGTAATAGTCTAAATCTCTTGTTTTCATTTCAACAATGTTCACAGCATCTTTGCCAGGAAAAGATTCCATTCCTGAAAAACACTTTTTTTGCTTATCTACAATAAGCAACTCTTCATTTGTTCGTATTTTATCATGAAATTGTAGTGGTTGGGCAGCACCTGTGGCTCAGTGGGTAAGGTGTCGGCCCTATATACCAACGGTGGCGGGTTCAAACCCAGACCCAGCCAAACTGCAACCAAAAAATAGCCAGGCGTTGTGGTGGGAGCCTGTAGTCCCAGTTACTCAGGAGTAACTTTAAAAAAAAAAAAAGAAAAGAAATTGTAGTGGTTCAGTCACCACTTCTAATTCTAATCCTCTTGCTATTTCTACCACATCTCCAGTTACTTTCTCTACTGAAGTCTTTTTTTTTTTGAGACAGAGTCTCACTTTGTTGCCCTCGGTAGAGTGCCATGATGTCACAGCTCATAGCAACCTCCAGCTCTTGGGCTAGGGTGATTCTCTTGCCTCAGCCTCCCAAGTACATGGGACTATAGGCACCTGCCACAACGCCCGGCTATTTTTGTTGCAGTTGTCACTGCTGTTTTAGCTGGCCGGGGCCGGGTTTGAACCTGTCACCCTCAGTATATGGGGCTGGTGCCCTACCCACTGAGCCACAGGCACTGCCCATCCACCGAAGTCTTAAGCCCTCAAAGTCATTCATGAAAGTTGGAATCAGCATCTTCCAAACTTATGTTAATGTTGATAGTTTGACATCCCCCCCCCCAAATATCAGGAATGTGCGTTATGATTTTTTTTTTGTTGAGACAGAATCTTACTATATCACTCTTGGTACAGTGCTGTGGCATCATAGCTCACAGCAACCTCAAACTCTTGGGCTCAAGCGATCCTCTTGCCTCAGCCTCCCGAGTAGCTGGAACTATAGGTGCCTACCACAACGCC
>CAUYQV010013030.1:0-31205 GCA_963574575.1 Galagoides demidoff | reverse complement strand
CTAGGCTATGCCACAGCACTCTACCCAGACACAGAATGAGACTCTGCCTCAAAAAACAAAACAAAACAAAGCAAAAAACAACAAACAACTGAACTACTGAACAAATATAAACAAAGCCCAAGAATCATACATCTAGGCAAGTTAGTATACTTGACCCACATTGAGAAAAGAATGTGCAAGGATTTTAACTATGTATCATTTGCCCCCTGTCTTGGAGAATTTAATCAAAGAATAACAAGAACAGAACAGAGAACTGTTTCCTCAGGAAACCATGAATACAGAAGAAAAGAGGTATTGAGCAAAAATTTTGTGACTAAGTGTTTAAATCAAATGCACAATGGCAGAATGAAATACTATCACACCATTTCTGATGAAGAATCATTGAAAGCACAGGGGCAAGTTTAATTGAAATTGTCATAAGAGACTGGATCTAAAATAACAAATTCATCAGCACAGCATGGAAAGGGTTATCACTATAGAGGGGTTCACACAGAACCCAAAAGATACATACATGCATTTTCTTATATGTATTATGGAGTGAAGCTCTTGGGATTCCTAGTTTTGTAACTTGGCCTAGATAATAGCTGTTAATCACCTGTACTTAATTATTTCTTATATCATGAGATTCTATATTATCTTTTAGGTATTATGTTTTGTCTATTTTTAGAAAAATCATTTCCCATTACATAGAATATGTAAGGTGTTCACTACATTTTTATTCCATAGATACACAAATTTCTTGAGACCAGCATAGTTTAATAGAAATATAAAGCAAGTGCACAATATAATTTAACTGGACTAGTAGCCACAATGAAGAAAGAGCAAAGTACAGAAGATAAAATAATTTTCATAATGTATTTATATTTTACTCAACTACGATTATTATAATTTAATCATGTTCTAAATATAAAGGTGATTAATTTGATATTTATGTACACTCATTCAACATAATGTTCCAAATACTGTGTATTTTTAACTTACAGCACATCTCATATTAACCCTATTTCTGTCCTTATTAGCGGTGTGGAATTTCTCATTCACATAAATCATTCTGGGAACTTCTATGTTGTAAGAGAAATTTCAGCATCCATCAGCTACTGAATGCTATTTGAGAAATGATAACTCTCCTCTTGAAAGAGTCAAAATAAATTTAAAAAGAATTTTAAAATTTTTCATTAGTACAAAAGGGCAGAGGGTCGGGTAGCATGATGATATAATTCTAGTAATCCTGTCAAATCTCGAGTTCTTATCAGGCTTATAAAACAAATAAAGGGTCATGAACATGTTTAAGCCATAAAGAACACAAAGCAACGTACTAGCATTAGGATGCTGCAGGTGGCTTTGATTTCAGGAAAGGGCTGGGAAGAGACACTGGGGCTGTGGAGATGCTGGGCTCTCTTGTGGTGCCTCAAGAGGACACTGACCATGTAGAGGCTGGAGCAGACCGTGAGGACCACAACCAGGAGATCTCGCAATGCTAGCCACTCAAAAGTGAGTGAGAAGGGATGGTCCTAGCCTTACTTTGATAATATGCCTGAAACAGCAACAGTGACATTGGTTCTAGCTACTAAAGAGTTAATTACCTGGCTAAAGATCAGCATGTTAAGGATCCAGAAGAACAGAAGAGAAAGAAAAATACACATAGGCGGTTTAGACTTAAGCCAAGACGAAGTAGACTTCCTCCAGCTAATTATGATGGCTTGAAACATACCCAGGAGGGACGTAGTACACATGGAGAGACCCTGGGTGGCTCTCTGTGTGTAGACAATTGCTTTGCAACTGACATCATCCATCAAATGTCTTACTCCAAAGAATGAGATGATATCTGGTATGTACTTAAACATGATGGTCAAAACATTGACCAATGCCAGGTGTACAAGAAGCAAATCTATGGGCTTTTTCAGGTGAGACTGAATAAGGACAATGTACATATATAACACGAAGAGCAATAAGTTCCCCCGGAAGCCAATAAAAATTGGAAAAATGAAGGCAAACTCCAAAGTTGCATCACTTAGAACCATTATTTTGACAATATTTTATGTCTCTTAATTAGATAGGCCAGGTCTCTAACAAAACCTAAATAGATTATAGTGGGAAACTATTAAGAATGGAGGCTGTGGAAGAATATTTAATTAACAGTTCAGTATGTGAAGAGGGTGTAGAAATGTCCAGTCTTCTTTATTTCAGGGCTAGATGTTGCATTTTGAGAGACTGTATTCCAAGACTATCACGCACTCCTTAGAGCACAGAAGTAGGTGATATGAAGAAAGTGGAATTTGAGGTATAAGGCATTTTCCCTTGAATATATTAGACTGCATTTTATCTATGAACAGGTTATATTCCAATATTCTGACCTTTTTATAGAACATGATGCATATAACACACAAAGAATAGTAGTGTATTTGAGCTTCCTTTGATTGTATTGTGCAATTCTTTTTAAGACAATGGTATATATATATATATATAATGGTTTTTTTTTTTACACTTAAACATATACTACTCTGCTTTTTGTTATAAAGGAGGACCAAGCAATAAGAACTTTTCCTTCATTTTTTTTTTTTTTTTTGCAGTTTTTGGCCGGGCCTGGGTTTTAACCCACCACCTCCAGCATATGGGGCCAGTGCCTTACTCCTTTGAGCTGCAGGCACCTCCAAACCTTTTCTTCTTTTAAGTTTACTCTGAGCTCTTTCTTGAGGGAAGTGCATTTATCTCCAAGCAAGGGAAGTGTGGCCTGAAACCAAAGGAGTTTCCCTCCTTGATCACAACCTCTATTTTCTCTCCTAATTTCCACTTACAGTAAAATGTTGGTTATAATCTCCTACAATGCCGGAGTATTAATCCTTCATAATCTGATTTGTACCATGTAGCACCTATATGACTTAAGTGTTATTAGTTTGAATTGTTTGGAAATTTAATAGTTGATATAGTTGGCCATCGTTCACTACTCTCTTGTTATCAAAATGCATCTTATGTTACACATGTGCTATGATAGTTTCAGAGTCACCTTTGAGCTCTTTTACCGTGTATTTCTTGGCCACTTCAGTAAGGAATGGCCGTTCTCACTCTTTTCTTTTCACCAGAACTCTTTCTTTAGTCTGCTTCTCCCCTCACTTCACATTCCCTCTCATAGCAATCCAGGTCTTTCTTTATTTCATTACTCAATTCCACTCCCCAAATTCCCTTCAATATTTATGCAGATCAGATTCCTTTCTCCTAAGGGAAAGAAGTTCCTATGACACCAAGATCTCATCTGAACGTAACTATCCTTAAATTGACACAGCTTATAACTGAATAATTAGAATCAGTCCCCACTCTGACCATAAGAGAAGAAAAAGTGAACAACCTACCATGGAATACATGATTTTTAGGCACCTTCAGAACTTGATGAGCATTATGTTTATCTTTCCAGAAAAGAAAATCAGGAATGGAGATACATATGGGAAAATGATTTAAAATCATGCAAAACACAGAAATCAAAACAGAGTAACTGGCTATCCAGATGTGGATCACCATATAGTGAAGTTAAAACATCTCGGGTAATATTACATCAGCTAAAATTAATCCAGGAAATAATGACCAGAAACTTTCTGTAATAAGACATTAATACAGGAATTGGTGCTTACAGAGTTCTGGAGGCACTTCATGGAAAATATAGTAAACAAAATCAGAGAGACAGAGAAAGTCACTAACACGATACCCTGAAACACTTGCATGGGGTTCCTGGAGGAAACAGTGGGAAAAATAAAGAGCCAGGGATATTAAAAAGATGTCAAAAATGATTAGCTCCTTAAAAAGGTAAACTGTGGAGATGTCTTCGAACTGCCATATCTGAAAAAGTTGCCGGTAAGTGTGTGGCAGTTGGTTAAAAACATGTTGTGATTTCTGCTGGAAGCTGGAGCACCCTCAGTGATTCTTTATTATTGAGTCTGACTGACATAATATTAAAACACTAAAGATGTCTGCCTCGCTGTTATCCTTCCAAACTCAATTGGGGTATCTTTTGCCCAAATCTAAATCAGACATTTACAAAGAGGAGCATTCTAGAAAGTGTGGCTCTGAGCCAAAGAGCAGAGACAGACCCAAGTTGACAAACTGAAATCAAACAGAGGTACTTATTTGTCAATTTATCATGCTGATCTACCCATGAACACTCCCATGCAGAGAGAATGGAAACACCATCCTTCATATATTATGATGTTATTGTCTTTTGGATAACTGGAAACTGTAAAACCCATTTGAAAGAGAGGACATAAAGAGATCCATATGATTTCTTTTGTGCTGTTCATTTCTCTTAAAACTTTTGATGTCCCACTACTTAAATTTTATCATGGAGAGTTTAAAGCTATTTAAAGATCTCACGTTACTCCTAGAAAAGAAGGAGAATCATGATTCCTGGATAGATAAATAGGTATTAAAGATATATGTCACATAAAATGAGAGGGAGAAAGAAAGAGTAAATTTCACCTAGAATAATATATGTAAAAATTGTTTGTTCAAAAACTAGGTATAAGGAGGGGCGGAGTCTGTGGCTCAAAAAGGTAGGGCACTGGGCCCATATGCTGGTTCAAACACAGCACTGGCCAGAAAAAAAAAATGAGGCATAAGGAGCTAGAGAAAAAGCCAGAAGGCATGTTGGAAATAATAAGCACATACCTAAATCCAACCATATTCACAATTACAGTCAATAAAAATGAATTAGAATTTAATTCATCAAGACAATGGAATAGAAGATCTCTGCTTTCATCCCCTAATTGCAACATTAATTTAACAGCCATCTGTGTAGAAAAATGTGTTTGTGAGAGCTGTCAGACCCAGGTAGGGGCTTAAGAATGATGATGGAGCCAAAGAGGAAGAGGGGTCATTCTGAGACAGGTCATTTCATCCAGATGGCAGGTCCTCTGACCAAATTTGTGGATACAGACACAAAACTGGCCTTGTCTCCCTGTGGACAAAGCTACAGAGTCATCGGCCCTTACTTTTGCCACTGGGACTACTCCTCAAATTACCTGGGAGGATCCATACCCACTCAAACCTTGGGAAGCAGACTCACTGACCTGGGTCACAGCCATGGACCCTGAAGCAGCCCAGTATCTCAGATCCAGTCCAGGAGCAGTACTGCCTGTTCAGGAACCTGAAAGGAGGCACAACTGTCAGTGCATTTATCAGCAGGTATAGTTATCAACCTCAGTTGTACCACAGATGCAGAAGGGGCCATGACTTGGCTCCGTGACTTGGTTCTACCCACTGTCTGTCTGCAACTATGGCTCAGTTGCAGTTTTTATAGTGGTTAAAGTCAGTACTGTCTTACAGTGACATCATGGGAGCCACCTCCATCCATGTTCCTGCTAGCAGACCTGTCATCTAGATGTTAAACTAGGGAACCTGTAGCAGATTCTTGTCTTGGTGTTGCCCTCACTAACCAAGGCTCTAAACATGGTACAGTCCACTTAGGAACCAGGCAGAGTATTCACCCATCTAAGTCCCTGGTAACAGGCCTGCCAACTTTGGACACACTACAAACCCCGTAGGACCCACATGACCCTGCTCCATCTCCACTGGATTATGAACTGCAAGGCATTCCATTCATATGAGAGACCCAATAGCATACTTTTTTTTTCCTTTACCTGAAGAAACAGATTTGCATAGTTTGGAAAAGATGTTGGCTCCTTCACAGCTGATACACAAATCCCAGCAAGGGCTAAATACATCATGAATAACCAGACAACATGCCACCACCAAAGGAAACTAATAAAACTTCAGTCAAGAGATCTAAAGAAATGGAGAATCTTGAGTCCCTGTCAAGGAATTCTAAATATCCATCTTGAAGAAGCTCAAAGAGATGCAAGAGAACACAGATAGACAAGTCACAAAATTTAAAAATACATGAACAAAAAAAGTTTAAATAAGAAACAGAAATTATAAAATGAGCCAAACAGAAATCTTAGAGCTAAAGAATACAGTGAATAAATGAAAAATTCAATAAGAAGCTTCAATTGCAGCCTCAATCACACAGAAGAATCAGTGAATTTAATGACAAAGTACTTGAAATTAACCAGTTAGAGGAAGAAAAATGAAAACAAATGAAGAAGAATAAAGAAAGTCTATAGAACCTACAGGATACCATCAAGAACATGAATATATGCATAATGGAATTCCCAAAAGGAGGAGAGGAAGAAAAGGGGTACAGAAATTTTATGTAAAGAAATAATGGCTGAACATTCCTATCCAAAAGCAGCACAATACACAGTTTTCAAGCACGCATGAAACATTGTCCAAGATACATCATGTATTAGGCTGCAAAACAAGTCAAACATTTAAGAAGATTGAAATTATACCAAATGTATTTTTCAAAAGTATGGTTTTGAAACTAGAAGTTAATGATGAGAGGAAAACTGAAAATTCACAAATACATAGAATTTAAACAACTCACTAATGTCACAGAAGAAGTAAAAAGAAAAGTAAAACGTATTTCGTGGCAAACGATAATGGAAATGCAAAACAATGTACTAACAATTATGGGATTCAGAAACGCAATTCCAAGAAGTTTAGAGTGACAACTGCCTCTAATAAATAAAAAGAAATATCTCAAATACACAAACTAGTATTATGGTACAAGGAACTAGTAAAAGAAGAACAAAATGAGTTCACAGTTAAAAAGAAAAAAACAATAAAGATCAAAGCAGAAATAAGGGAATTAGAGGGTAAAGAGACAATAGACAAGACCAATAAAACTAAAGGTTGGCTTTCTGAAAAGATAAGCAAAAGTGAGAAAACATTAGCTAGAGTAATCAAAAAAAAAAAGAAAGAAAGAGAGAGAGGGAGAGAGAGCACTTAAACAAACAAACTTAGAAATGTAAGAAGAAACATTACAAATGATACTGAAGAAACATAAAGGATCCTATAAAACTAAGAACAATTATATGCCAATAAATTGGATGCTTAGAAGAAATGGATAAATGACTAAAAACATACAACTTACCAAGAGTGAATCAGGAAGACATAAAATATGTGAATAGTCCAGAGGAAATGAAATGAATATGTCGAAGAGATGGATGCACTCTCATGATTATTGCAGTATCATTCTCAAAAGCTAAGATATGGACTCAGACCAAATGTCTAACAATGAATGAATGGATGAAAAAAATGTGGTATCTATAGACTGTGGAATTGTACTGAGCCATAAAAAAGAAGGAAATCTTGTCATTTGAACAATTACAATATAGGTCAAAACTAATAGAAAAGACAAGGATATACCATGCAAATGGTAATAGAAAGAAAGCTGTAGTGAGCATATGAACATCTTAGAGAGTAGACCTTGAGTTTATTGCATGTCTTCTAGAAGATATACATAGCAAGAAAAAGATACAGAATTTAAAGTATACAAAGATACACAATTTAAAAGGGGGAAAAGTGGAAGTTGAGCATTTTGTTCAAACTCACCAACAGAAGCCTGGTGTGCCTTCAATAAAGATAAACAAAATAGATTGAAACAAATGAAATTACTAGATAGAAAGAAGAGCATTTTGACAATAATAAAAGTTTTCCATTTGTAGAGGCAAATAACATATCATCTATATATACTATATATATGATGTAAAAACATAATATTAACAGAGTGATAAGAAAACATAGGAAAACCTACCTATGTTGGAAAATGGGAGATTTTAACAAACATGTTTTAGTTATTAACAGAACCAGCAGTCAAATTGTCAATCAGGGTATAATAAACTTGAACACCTCAATTGATACTCTCCATTGTCATTAAAAACCAGAATGTGAACTCCTGGTAAAACATCAGTCTTTTCTTCTTAGGTTCAAAGGAACAAGTAGTAGATGTAACCATGTAGCAAACAGGACTGTCAATGAAGCTCAAGACTCTAAGTTAACACAACAATGTATCTAATAAAATCATAATGAGTTATGATTCCATGACTAAATAAAGAAGAAAAACACCCTTTGGGGTGAACTCACACATAAAATTAGCTAAACAAAATGTGCTCTTTTAATTCCAGAAACGGAGTGAAAACACTCCTAAGTATTGTGCATTTTTGTCAAGGCCTAGCAACCTGTGAGAGCATGGTGGGGGCCTGCAGGCCTGCAGATAAGGCATAACAACCTCCTGCAAGGAACCCTGACTATGTAGTCAGTCAGCTTGCCAGATCCCATCTGTGCAGGAGACATGGCTCAAAGGTTCATGTGAGTGAAAACTCCATTGTAAAAGTGGGGGGCTTCCAAACCACAAGAAAATAGAATCACTGAGCCTGTTTCTTAGAAACTTACTTGAGTACATGGAAGAAAAAAAGTTTTACGACCAAAACATCCACTTAAATTCTTTCATTTGTACCATTCCTTCAAATAAAGAAATTTGGTACCCTCCCAAAAGAAAAAAGTTTTACTTCACTGTTTGTCTTGACCTTTTCCTTTGACAAAGGAAGTCAAGATAATGTTTCCTTTAGAGAGGAATAGCTTGAGGCTAGTCTTAAGATGGTTATCTTCCTTTCCCAGACTTTCTGTCTTTTCTATAGTTTAAGATCAGAATAAAGAATGTTAAGATTATTGATTAATTTGATGTACGTGACTAGCTCCCAATAAAGAGGGAGTCGAGAATAAAGGTAATTTGCTATTTGCCACCAACGAGCAGTAGCCGTTTCTTGCTTTCATGCAATTCCAGGAGCCAGCTTGCACCCGTGGCCAAGCTGTCCTTCTCTCACCACGAGAAAGTACCACCCAACAAATGGCATAGTCAACACACCCTGATTTCAATACATTAGAAACTCCATAGTTTACCACCTCCTTATTATTGACCACCTTCTTGAATTGACCTAATTTTAATTGACTGGACATGTACCACATGGACATGTCAGCATTAGGCCTAGTTCCTTATGTTGACCACCTCTATATGTTAACCACCTGTTTGTTATAGTCAACTGGGTGGTCAACTTACAGAGGTCCCACTGTATTTTCAATACCAAAACTTTTCTTAGTCACCACATAATGTAAAGCACCCTATTAGGACAATACATTTTGGAATGTCCATTACAGAAATGAATATAAAGCCTAGTTAATAACCTTTGAAGAAATCCATGGCAGTAGAAAAGCCATAGCAATGTGGATTTTGAAAAGAAATAAAGGGAATTGATAGAGCTAAATGCAGAATAATAGAAAACAACCCAAAATGGAAGGGATAAACCAACTCAAAAATGAGTTCCTATAGACAAGAATAAAGTCAATAAATGTGAGACTGTACCACTGCCCAAGGGAAGGCACCAATAATATGAGGAACAAAGTGTTAAAGAGAGAGCAATTGATAGATGCAAATGTTTTCTAGAAGATGACATTGTGATTACTATGTCAATAAATTTAGAAGGTCAGGGGATAGATATGAGCAAGTTCCTAGAAGACACAAGTGCCATAAAGGATATTAAAGTTGTCCAAAGTCACAAGTATGCAATGCATCCGTGATGAAATAGAATTTGACAAAACTGTGGCACAGGAAATTCTGAAGAATGGTTCAAGGGTGAAGTTTGCCAGATGTACCACATATGAAATGCATCCACAAACCACACGTATGGACAGAAGAAAAGAAAATATTCTGAACCACATAAGTAGGATCCCACAGCTTGGACAAGAAAAGTTAACACATATTTTATGAAGAGTCTGATTTTAAGACTATGGATTTCATGAAGCCAGTGAAAAATAATCCATACAAAATTATTGTAAGCATGAATTCCATGTGTAAAATGATCCCACAAATTGATCAAAAGAATTATTCAAATGTGGAAGATAACTTAAGGAAAACTTTATTGGCATGATTAAACATCATCATAGACTGAAGGAGAAAATCAGGATTCATTTTAAGAAATATATAAAATGTTACTGTAAAAGTTAACCTATACTAATGTTTAAAATTTTAAGCATGTACCAATAGAGAAAATGAACTTTACTATAAAGAAAATATCTAAAACATCAACATTGTCATAATAATGGCTAGATAATTAAAGATTTTCCTGTGTCATTGGTTATGAGTAAATTTACCTGTTCTCACGAGTTGTGTTCCTCATGTTTTTGGAACAGTTTTATTGTAAAGGAAAAAAAAAAAAGAAACTCAAATTTTAGAATACTTAAATGAAAGTAATACCGGTTTTTATTATCTGAATTTTCAAAAAGAGTACTACACTATTCACCAAACCTTTTAAACTAAATTTGTCAAGAGTACTGAGACAAAAGTAGGTATAAATATCATTTCAGTTTCTACATTACAGCATAAAAACTGTAAAGCACAATGTGAAGAATGAAATCATTTAAATAGCATAAAAAAGCGAGGTTAGGATTTAATGTGTAAAAAATCTCGTTGAAAATGATGGCATAAATTAATCTAAATGTGACTGAAATGTTTTAATATTAAAAGGGACAAACATTTTGAAATAAAGGGTGTTACTTATAAATTAGGAGTGTGCTTAGAAAATAAATTAAGAATATATAAAGTAGAAAAAAGACATAAAATGAACCAGAGTTATTTCAAATGTAAATAAATCTCAATTATTGAGAATAAAAAAACCATAGCATGTAAGACACTGCACATATACATGCAATTGAATAGAATTTTGAGTCCTTCTTAATAATAAACCAATGTGTCAAAATGCAATGAAGAAAGTGTGACTCTGCTTTAAGATAAAACTGAATTGATTTTAGACAAGGCAAGTTTGAAAGACCTGTAGGAGATATTGAAATATTAAAGAAGGCTTAGCCCCTGTAGCACCACGGTTATAGCGCCAGCCACATCCACAGAGGTTGGCAGGTTCAAACCCAGCCTGGGCCAGCTAAACAACAATGATAACTGCAACAACAAAATAAAAATAGCCAGGCATTGTGGCAGGCATCTGTAGTCCCAGCTACTTGGGAGGCTAAGGCAAAAGAATTGATTAACCGCAAGAGTTAGAGGTTGCTGTGAGCTGTGACATCATGGTACTCTACTGAGGGTGACATAGAGAGACTCTGTCTAAAAAAAAGAAAGAAAGAAAGAAATATAAAAGAAATAACAGAATGGAGTAAGGACTACATATGGAAAAGAAAAGAAATAGTGACAATAAAAAAAGAATAAAATATATAACTATCCTAACTATCAATATATTACAAAGAAAAGTCTGAATAATCGAAGTCTCTGTAAGGAAGCTTAGCATGGGAACAGGAACACTGAGAAGGTCTTTATACCCCCCTGTCGGTGCCAAGGCTGAGTGTGCAGTATTCCCACTAAAGACAGGTGGCTTCTCTGAGGCACTGAGGCATCTTGGAGGGGCTAGGTCTGACCAGCAATGACTGTATGTCAGGGATGGATGGCAGGACTTCTCCCAGTGGACACCCATCACCTGTCCCCTGCCGCCTCGATGACCTTGTTTATTGTGCATCCATTTGATGTGCCCAGAGGAGGAACAAGCCACTCTCCCATTTGCAAAGTGATTCTCCTGGTAAATAATTTAGGTGCATTATTCAGGAAGTACAAGTCACCTGGTGAGGGTGTATGTTTTCCCAAGTTGAGTTAGATCAGAAAGTGAACTTCAGGATCAAGGAAGTCATTGAAAGTTAGTTTTCCTTCAGCTTGTGGGAATTACCAGGCCCTTGATCGACCCTGACCATGGAGCAGGGCCCCAGAGAACACACTCACTTTTCCTCATGTTTTAAGGTGTGTTTTAATGTTCTCTATGTTTCTTTTTTCTTTTTCTTCTTCTTTTTTTTTTTTTTTTTTTGAGACAGTCTTGCTCCATCACCCTCGGTAGAGTGCTGTGGAATCACAACTCACAGCAACCTTCAAGTCTTGGGCTTAAGTCATTCTCTTGCCTCAGTCTCCCAAGTCGCTGGGACTACAGGCACCTGCCACAACACTCGGCTATTTTTTGTTGTAGTTGTTGTTGTTTTAGCAGGCCCAGGCTGGGTTCAAACCCGCTAACTTTGGTGTATGTGGCTGGCACAGTAACCACTATGTTACAGGCACTGAGCCTTCCTCCATGTTTCTCAAAGCAGAGCACAAAGCAGAGCTTTGAAAATGTTTTTCTAAAATGTTTTTAATAGCAGTAAAAGACATATAATATAAAATTTATCATCTTAATCATTTCTAAGTGTACACTTCAGTAGTATTAAATTTATTTCAAATTATCCTGAGAGGTTTTTCATCTCAAAAAAAGTGAAATTCTATACCCAGGAAACAAAACCTCCCCATTTATTCTTCCCTGACTTTCAGTAACCACCATTCTATTTTGTCTTAATGGGTTATTGACTAGCCTACCACAGGGAAGCCTTTTTAGTACTGGCTAACTCAGCAAAATGTGCCCAAGTTTCCTCCATGCTGTGGCATATGTTAGTCTCCTTCCTTTGCAAAGCTGAATAAAATTTGTTTTTATGTATATGTCACACTTTATTCGTTCATCTCTCAATGAACACTTGGGATCTTGTTTGCAATTCCTTTTGTTTTTTTGAAACAGAGTCTCATGCTGTGGTCCTGGGTAGAGTGTTGTGTCATCATAGCTCACACCTCCCTCAAACTCTTGGGTAAACTGATCCTCTTGCCTCAGCCTCCGAAGTAACTGGAACTACAGGTGCCTGCCACAATGCCTGGCTATTTTTATACAGGGTGTGGTCTCAATCTTCTGAGCTCAAACAATCCAGCCAACTCAGGCTCCTAGAGTGCTAGAATTACAGGTGTGAACTGGTGGTCCAATTCTTTTTGACACATACTCTGAGATGAGATTACTGGATCATATGGTCATTCTAGTTTTAGTGTTTTGAGTCTGGAGTTGTGAGGAGAGATCCAGCCACTGACATAAACCTGAGAGTCCTAAAAATGTGGGTGGTGCATGTGTTGGATGAGGAAATACAGAAAAGCCCAGAGTTAGGAGGCAGAGACTTTGCAGTGAAGAGCCCAGTGAAGGAGACAGCTGGTTTCAGTTGGGATGCACTGCAGTGCCCCCAGTTTGAAAGAACACAGAAGTGGTTATTTACTTTTGTGAATTCATCCAGGATCATCTGGTTCTGGAGACTCACTCTTACAACCCACCAATAAAAGGAGATGGCTTATTGGTAACTTAGGAGGATGATTGTAAATCCAAAATGAGGTACAGGGGTACAAGTAAAACTCTCTAAGAGTAGAACCAGAATGTTTTAAAATTATAACTGAGAAAATGTCATGAAGGCTGTGTTGATCAGTTTGATGGAAGTATTTCAGATTGCATGCGAAAACCCCACACTGTACCCCAGAAGTGTATTAATGTACATAGTTATCATTCAATAAAAAAATTAAAAAAAAAAAAAAGCTTTGTGAATTCTACTCAGGATCCACCAAGTCAATATTGCTGAGGATGGGGCCAGAGAATCTGCCCAGTGACTGTTAGGCTTTAGCTTCACTCATGGAGCAGACGAGCACTACCTTGGAGCATTTGGTCAAGGTCACATATTGCTGGGAATTAACCTAGAGTTATGCCCCCTTTCTGGGCCTCCATTTCCTCTTCCATAAAAAAAGAAGTCAGTGGACTATCTTGACACCACCTTCTGCTCAAGTCTGGTTTACCACTTCACCATGTGAGCCTGTCTGGGAAGGAGACAGGTATGAACATGAGTCCCACCTCAAGGTGTGCAGAATCTAGTTGAGAAGACAACACATGTAACATCCAGAAACTACCAAGATAGTGTTTGACTAAAGTGGTCACTTATGTGACTCTTAAGCAAAATAGGACTCAGAGGAGAGAAAATGTTGATGGCTGGGAGAAAGACTGTCCTGGGCGGCCACCTGAAGGAGGTGGGCTTTACACTACACTGATTCTGGAATAACAGGTGGGAAAGTGCTGATGGTAGTGAGAGCTGGACCCAGGCGGTCTGCGGCAATACAGGACAGAAGAAAGCAGAGGTGCAAGGATGTGTCTGGCTTGCCTGTAGTGCCTTGAGAAACTCAGATTGCTTAAAGCAGAGGATGATTTTTAAAAACTGGAAAAAAGGTTGGCAGAGTATGCATGGAACAGACTGTGGAGTACCTTCAATGCCAGTCTGAGGAGTCCGGATTTTATCCTTTGGCAGAGGGAGCCAAGAAACTGCATGAATTAGGAGGTAAAATTGAAACCATCTACCGTGAAGGGAGAAATAATATTCATGGAGGTATTAAAGGATATGTTAGCCTGTATTCTCTAAGAAGCAGACGTCAAGATGAGGTTAGATGTCCAAGAAAAGTGGGAAAGTGCCTGTGAGAGAAAATTGGAAAGGAACTGAGATTGGGACAACAGCTGGACTGAGATGCAAGTTGTTCCCCCACCCTCACCCCCAGTGAAGGAGACAGAGAAGGAAGATAGGTTGGCTGGGAGCATCTCAGAGTGCAGTGAAGTTCTGTGGCAAGTTCAGCAACAAACGGCCTTTGTTACAGAATCCCAAAGTCAATGTCACCCATCAGAGGAGGCCTGTCCTGTAGAAATGTGTCTACCTTAGCATCCCTTTTGCACTTAGTTACTGATTGAGAACACCTCTTAGGAGGTGTGGACTTGGTGAGAAGATAGTGATGGATTTCAAAGCACAAGAGCTAAAGTCCTTAGTCATTTATGATCCCTGTGGTGGACGATACGAAAGGCACATTCTCGTGACAGTTATTTAGGGGAAGGAAAAATTAATATGAGCTTAATAATAATATTCTTCTGTATGATTTATCTCCAGAATGTCTGAGTCTTTGCTGATGGTGCCTTTTCTATCTAGAGGGACTTCTCACCTCCCCCCCACCCCCTTTAACTAGTTTCTACTCTTCTTAAGTATTAGTTTGAATTTCACCTTCAGGAAGCTTTCCCTGATCTCCTTTATCCTCTCTCTGGATTTGGGGACTCAAAATCTCCAGCTTTTATAGGGAATTGCCTGATCATGTGTGTGTGGGGGGGTTTTCTCCCCCAGTAAACTGTGAGCTCCTACAAGGAAGAATTTGGATATTTTATTCCTGTATCCTCAGTGTGTAGCCCAGCAGCCAGACTATCATAGTCATTCAATAGAGGACAGAACAAAGGAAGGATGGGAAAGATGGAGGGAAGGAGAGAAAGAAGGAACACGTGCCAAGGTTTGGTAAAGAAAAGGATTTTCCAGACCCAGTGGTCGGGAGATCTGCTAATGAAGTGGAACTCTTACCAGCAACATCTCTTTCTTCTCTTTATATGAATGTTGGACTTTTTGGAGATATGTCCCTGTAGGTTGATGCTGGGAAAAAATAAAGTGGTATGACTAGTTTCTGCAGAGCCCTACATGCTCCTTCTGATTCATTTTTTAGTAAATCTTAGTTTTGAGCTTATTTTTCCAGAATTTGGGATGGCCTGCACATAGAGTTCCATGCTTTTACATGGTGACCTTGAAAATGACTTTGCCAATAGAAGCAGGTCAGATGAAGGGAGGGAGAAGACTGCTGAGTGTGTGCCTGTGGGTGTCTCTTTGGGTATACTCTAAATATTCAGCGAACACAAATGATCTGGCACATTGGTGGACATTTGGTTGGGAGGGATATGGACAAGTCCTTGGAATCAATAAATGAGGAAACGAGCCATGAATGGAAGAGACAAGGACCACTGAGTGACCGTGGGGGCCAATTCTTTGCATAGTTTACTCAGTCCTTGCTGTTGTGCTGTGGTTATAAGATAGGGAGCTTGGTAGACTGTACTGTTTTACAAATAGCTATTTGATCAATAGTCATTGATATTTTCTACTGTTCTACAAATAGGCATGCTGTTGATGTGTGTTAGTGATACACATTCTCTGGTGTTGTATTATGGTAACAGGACAGGTAGTTTGGTAGATCCTGCTGTTCTATAAACATCTATGCTGTTGATGAGGTTTCTTGCCAAACTGCCATTCCTCATCACAGGACACATTTTGAGAGGAAACCTATGAGCCCTGTGGTAAGGGCCTCACAGAGTCAGGGCCATAGACTCTTTTGACCGATAATGAGGTCATATCCCTTGTCTTTTAATTTTTTTCTTAGTTTACATTAGAAGAAGTGGAAATGGGGCTGATTGACCCCATGGAGAGCTGGATGAGAATAAATTTTACAGTGGGCATTTTGTTGTTAGTTAAGTGCCATAAAAATGTTCAGTGTAATGGCTGATTATTTTTCTTTAATCTTAAATGGGTACCTAGATTGGTAAAGTCCCATCTCGGTAGCAGAAATTCATTATCTTGGAGTGTTTAATAGTTGCTGTGAAAATGAACTGGAGGAAGTTAAACTGTGGAATGGGAAGGAGCTCAGAAAAGTGAAATGAGTTGTGCATTAAATTTAGATAAACACAATTATGTGTAACTGGATTATCACGCGTGCAGGCAGGCGATGTATGTTATGCACCTGCATTTTGATTAAAATCAATTCAGGTGCATGCGCTTAACATCTTTGTAGATGTGGAGTTGTGCCTAAGCCACTGTCCAGATGAATGAGGGAAGGCAGGGCAATGTTTGACACCCAGGTCTCCAGCTGGAGATGCATAAAGGCCATCCCAAGACCAGTCAGAAAACCACTAACTGTATTATAGGCCACTCCACCTCCATCACAAGTACAACTTCTTTCTTGTTTACTTAACTTGCACTGGAGTCGAAAGACTGGTCCTAGAGTCTGGTGGAGTTCAGCGATCTGCTTACTCCACGGTGGGGCAGGTGCAGCACGGTCCATGGCAGGTGGAAGATCAGGGGATGATAGGGGACGGACCTGCCTGTGTTTCAGGTATTTATGCCTGTTAGAGGCCCTATTTCTGGAAACAAAAATCTTTTTGAACTTCTTTTGTCAACAGAAAGTATCAGGCCCAGGTTCTTATTACCCTTTTTGGTCCAATCCTGTAAATCAGAGTTATCTCTGTATCAAAATCAAACGCAAACCCATCATCTGACCTCTGGGTGGCCTTGGTGGTGAACAAAGCCAGCTGACCCATGCCGGACCTTGAAGGAGGACAGATGTGGGGAAACAACTGTTGGTTACCCAATTAATTCCTGTTGGCATGTTTTATTTCAAATGCAAAGTATTGTCAGGATTAAATGTTACCAGTTACAGGGATGCATTAAATTAATAACTTTTCCCCACTTGCTTGATCCTATAATACCCCTTAACTCAATGGATAAATACTAAGCCCTCCTCTGGGTGATATGAGATGCACTGTATATTGTTATACAAACTAAAGTAAGCTTCCTTTTTCTTTCCCTTTTGTTTCCTTCTTTTGTCCTCATCCCCAATCCCCTGCAGGTTATACTTATCCTGACCAAGCTGTATGACTTCAACCTGGGGAGTGTCACTGAGAGTTCACTCTGGAGGTAAGTGGATTAAGGATTCTTAAGAGCTGCTCTGACTGGGCTCCTGTGAGAAGTGCAGGCTAAACAGTTGGGAAGTATGGTTTGGAAGGAGCAGATGATCACCTGCCTCCTGGATGCCTGCCCAAAGGCCCCAGGTGGAACTAGCGGCCCCAACCTGTGAATTCACCTACGCTCTGCTTGTCTCCTTTGTCACACACCCACCTTGATGCTCTTGTTGCTTCTGAATTCTTGCAAAGTCTCATTCTACTTGAAGAAGGTGAGGTCTGGCTAGAGAGATTAGATGAGCATGTCTTAAACCATGGGAGATCCTTGATGAGGGAGAGATTTCTTGCTTTAGGTGTGAGTCTTGGACCAACCACTGTGTCTAGGTCTTTTTATCTAAAATACCGTTGCATCTGTATGATGCTGTGGTTTTGAGAAGCTGTTGCCTATGGGAACAAATGCACATGGGTGCAAATACAGATTCAAGTCCACATAATGCCTGTCGTGAGCTCCAGACAGTCCTGCCTTGGTGGGTCCCTTTTCCTACAAATAATATTTAAAAAGGCATATTTTACCATTGCAATGGTAGAACGACAAATACATTAATATCATATATTAAAACACCTTTTTTAAGTCTATAAGTTTATTCTTTCTTTTGATCTTAAAAGAAATTAAAATACTTCAGGTGTGAGTCTGGGTTCTGTACCTCCTGTGCCTAGTGGATGAGTCATTTTTGATGGCAGTGCCGGGGCACATGGGACAAAGGAGAAGAGGGAAGTGGGCAAGTTGAGTCAGAAAGGACTTTAATAAGCCATGAAGCTGAGAGTTTCTGTGCACGGGGAACGCCCGTGTGTACATCTTTACAGGTGGCTCCTCACATGCACACACACCGTGTATATCTGCTCAGATGTGCAGTCACCAGGGCAATAGCAAGTGTGTTCATCCACCTCTGTGCTTATGTCCATGAAACGTTAGGGGTTGTGAATTTTATCCCACTTACCTTGTCACATGTGAACATTGGGGAGGAGGCCATCACAGCCTTTCATCTGGCTATGTCATCATCCAAGAGCCCTGTCCTGAAGGTTTCAGGGGTTTGGGGGCAGAGGGGTTCCAGGGTGTCTGATTTTCTTTACCTGACCTCTCTGCCTGCAATGAACAAACCAATCTTGTCTCTAGGGAAGAGAGAGCAGTCATAGCATCTATTAAATATTTAGGGGTTAATTGCTCCTATCAACCGAGGCCTGCCTCCCCTTGCACAAGATGTCTAAAACCTAATTTTGCTGCTCAGTGAAAATTGGCAGAGGTATAAGTAACCAGGGTGCCTCTGACAGATCAAAGCGTGACTATTTCCACTCAGGCTGTACTTCCCGGGGATTTAGAGCCTCAGAAATCCTCCTTCAAGCCCAAGCATAGTTGATGCTGTGTGATACTTTAAGCCTCACTCCTTTGCTATCTGCTTGGTCAAATCATGAAACAAGGGAGAAAGTTTTGTTCTTATATTGGAAAATAGCTATGCCTGGCATCTTATGTCTCAGAAAAGGCTTGGCTATTCTAGGAGCAGGCCAGGCAAGCCTAGAAACCTAGGCCAGTGAGTTAAATAAATGGTGTCCCCCATGACAGCAGTGGCCAGTACATTCACTGCCGTTCAGTACATAGCCTGGTGTCTCTAATGGTACCCTGATGTACAGTTGCCAGGATTCGAGTCCAAGTTTGCCCACCGAGGAGCTCTTTAGCTTGGGGCACTTTCATTTAACCTCTCTGCTTTAATTTCCTAGAGCTGATGGCTTAAAACAGCAGAAGTGTATTGTCTTTCAATTCTGGAGTCCAGTAGTTTGAAATCAAGGCATCTCCAGGTCGCACTCCCTCTGGAGGCTCTAGGGTCCATCTGGATAAACCAGGATGACCTCATCTTGAGACCCTTAACATAATGGCATCTGCAAAAACCCTTCGGTCCAAATTAGCTTCCAATATAGATTTGGGAGTTAGGCTGTAGGCGTGTCTTTTTCAGGGTTCCACCATTTAATCCAATTCCCTCATTTTCCCTGGGAAGTGGCACAGAAGGTACCTTTGCTGTAGCCACATTTCCTTCTTGTTCCTCAAACACACCAGCCACACTTTTCCCTGGAGAATTTACTCTCAACTGGTCTCTCTTCCTACAGCCCCAGGAGTGCGCCCACAGTGGATGCCTCATTTCCTCCCCCTCTTTGCTCACAGGTCACACCTAACGTGTGAGGCCTTTCTCCAGATTCGGTATCTCATCCCTGGGCTGCGTCTCCCTTCTCAGTGCTTCCCACTGCCTGGCATGCTAAATGTTTACTTACTGATTTATTTATTGTCTGCCAACACCCACTAACATCTAAGAGTGTATCAAGAGGGAATATGTATCTTTTCATTTTAATTCAGTGCTGTATTCTCAGCACCTAGAAGAGTATTTAGCACACAAGAGGTGCTTAATAAATGTTTGCTTAATGAATAAATTAATGAATGGGTTGTAAGGATTAAATAAAATAAATGTAAAAACACTTAGGCAGTGGCTCACATGGAGGACGTGCTTACTTCATTGTAATTATTAATGATTATTACAACCCTGTGTGCTTGTGTAGAGTTTTTCCTCCATTATCGACTTTGTGTTTAAGGAGCCATCGCTGCAAAGGTCTGTGTGAGTGAAGCTGTAGGGCACCCACTGGGTGTGTTCTTTGTTTTCTGGGAGCTAGCAGAGTTCTCTGAGGATGAAGTCTGGAGTTTAGGATGGGAAGTGGAGAGCTATTTAGTATGTTGTCCCTTGTGCCTGTTGGGGGAAATTGGAATATCAACTTTTACCTAGTCGAAGACATTATTAAATAAAAGATATTCTCTGAGATAGGTGCTGGAATGATGGGAGGAAGGCAGTTTGGCTTATGACAAGTGGAAAAATGTCCTTACTGCAGGGCAAAGTTCAGAGCCTGGTCTTCAGGAGAGAAGGGAGCCAAGCCGGAGGCAGAGGAGGCAGCTGAGGGCTGGGTCAGGGTGGGGAGGCTGCGGGGACATGCATGGGTCACAGAAGGGGCCCAAAAAAGGGGGTTGCTCAGAGTGTAATTTACAGATAACAGGTCCCATATGGTGGACCTTTTGGGGATTAGGAAAGCTGGTGGATATTATGGGCTTTCCCTCTGGATCAATCTCATATATGAATGTATTTTTGCGTTATGTTTCAGGGGGTTTATGGAACTGAGACAGCCTGGCTTATAAACCCCTGGATAAAGTGTGACTGATGGAAGAGACTGCTCCTAAGCTCTGTGGGGCTTTCCCAGCTTGCGGGGGCCTGGCAGGGAGCCTTCTAACTTCTTACCATCTCCCCGACTCATCCCCTGAAGATCTGAATCTCCTACCTTCTTTCCCTGTTCTGATAATGATGATGTCTTTTACAGTTAGAGCCCGGAGCAGTATGATTTCCCTTCCTAATATAGTGTGCAGAGAAAAGAAACTGAATAAAACATGCACGCTTTCAAATTCATGATTTGGCCCAACATGCTTAACCAAGGTGAAATTGAATTTGGTGATTCTTCTTCAATGTTTTGTACAATGAAGAAGCCTGGGGCAGCAGCTGTCATGACAAGATGACACCCCCTGCCAGGTTATAGTGCAATATAATTATTTGCCTCATTGCATTAATAATTCAGAGGCCATCGACTTCTAAATAGACAGAAGTCTGTTTAAAAGTGTTAAGTCGTGCAGTGGTGTCTGACACTCTTGAAACATTCTTTCTGGAGCTCTGTGGTGCTATTATACAGGTGATGGCCAAAGTTCTTTCTTCACCAATACCAAGATGGCAGTATAAATTTGTCGTTTAGCGTAACCATCTGTGGGATTGGCCAAAGAACATGTCACATAATAGGATTTCAAGTTTAGAGAATGAATGTGGTGGGGACTGACTTTTCTTAAAGACCCAGGGCCTTCCCTGAGCAACCTGTGTGATAGACTGAGTTTAGGAACACTCCCTTCCTCCCTGGATCTGACACTCCATCTCCAGTATCGTAAGTCCATCCTTCAAAATGGAAACCACAGCTAGATAGAACCTTCATTTCTCTTCCATTCTCACCAAAAATAGGCCATTTCCAGGCACTTGCAGGCACTGTGGATTCAGAAGGAGATCCACTCTTGCTCATTTCCATGAGGTCTGCATGTGGTGCACGCCTTGGTGTCATCTTTATGCCACTCTGCATGTATGAGTACGTGTATCTCTGACTCATTTGGGGCAGTCATGGTCCTAGATTAGCAAGGAAGAATGTTGCTTTCTCTGAAAGTGGAGACCCTAGAGAAGGTCAATTGAGCCACTGCTTGAAGTTGTTAAGGTTTTAGTTTTGAACGTAAGTCATGGCCAGAATTTGTGTTTGTGATTGGCAAAACACTTTGTCGGCTCAGTTCTATATGTCTTCAACATAAGTTCTTAGACTAATACACAGACACATTACTCTGTCTCATAAAGGTTTAAAGTACTCTTTTCTGGAGGGATATGAGCTAACAACAACGTCCAATTTCCATCAGTCCATCCCAAACATTACTTTCCAGCAAAGGAAGATTCCTGACTGGTCAACTTCAGATCAAAACATAGTAGCAGAGGAACTGCAGGTGTGAGGTCTCCACAGGTGTGAGATCTTTGTAGGTGTGAGGTCTCTATAGATATGAGGTCTCCATAGGTGTGAGATCTCTGCAGGTGTGAGGTCTCTATAGGAATGAGGTTCTCCATAAGTCTGAGATCTTGGTGGGTGTGAAGTCTCCATAGGTGTGAGGTCTCCAGGGGTTAAAGGTCTCTGCAGGTGTGAGGTCTCCATAGGTATGAGATTTCTGTAGGTGTGAGGTCTCCATAAGTGTGAGGTCTCCATAGGTGTGAGATCTCCAAGGTAGCTTTCTTTGGTGATTAAATTGAGGTCCTCACAAGGCTAAATGAACTTGTGGTTGTCTACACACAAGAGGAAAAAGGAATCCTTTTAGAAGAATTGGTCCCCTTTACTGCTTGGACCTTGGTTCTTCACCTCTGTCCTCTCTAGCTTTGTTTCATCCACCCTGAGCCTCACAGCACAGGAGAGACACTGTGCTTTTAGACAAGCAAGCAGACTGCAGGGCCATTCTTTCTGCATGCCTGGCCTCAGGACTATAGATTACAGGGGTTTCAGACCAGAGGGTTCCTGATTAAGGTATTTATGGAATGTGCTAATCCCCAACTATATCCTGCTGCCCCTCCACCCTGGGTTTGAGGCCTCTGTTGCTCACACTACATTCATGATTTCTTATCAGCCCATGAGCCTCTCAAGGTCAAGGTCTGTGTGCCTCAGTTGTCTGTGATCTGCAGTGTCTAGCACTTTAGCTACCTTAGTAAGGATTCAGAGTAAGGGTTTAGAGACAAGACAAGAGTTTCCAGCAGCCCCAACCCAATGTCAGCACCAGCCCTTTCTTACCCCAGCCCTGTCCTTATATTGAGTTGTCTCAGTCTCCTGACAGGAATCCCGTTTCATTTTTATCTGCTTTACAAGCTGTTATCTGGACCATTTATTTCTTCTCTAATTGTCCTGTCAGTGACCTTTTTTAGGGATGCTGCTTTTTTTAAAAATAGAAAATGGAGACCTTTTGCATTTATTAATTTTTTGTTTGCCAAGAAAACCCTGATAATAATTGCTAAGACTTCCCAGAAGTTATTAGTTTACAAATTTTAATGACACTCATGATTTATTTATGTACTTCCCTCCCTCTATAGCTGCTTACCCCAATTCCTTAGTGGAATTCCTGCTGAATCTGAGTGAGTTAGTGGAAACAGAACTGCAGATTGGAATGACATTTTTTGGCTAGGCTGTTAATTAAAAGCTTTCCAACCCATCCGCTAGTCTCTTCATGTGTGAGGTCCCGAAGGCTGGCCTGATATAGGCTGTGAAATCCCACCTCTAGAACGAGGACCTTCTCTTATTTGCCTTCAGGGGTAATAAATCTGGTGGAAACTCCTGAATGGGTCATTAGCATTCAGTGGAATAGATATTAATTGAGGATCCATATGTAAACAGCCCTGTGCTCATTGTGGGGAGATGCAGAGTATGTGATGATTACTGTTCTCAAGGATGTTCAGTTCATTTGGAAGATCAGATTAATGCACACTGGAAACGTGACAGCAGGCATATGCAGGAATATATGTGAAGTGCAATGCCTTCTACAAGCAGCAGCCCTGCTCTGGAAATACTTATATTTTTATTATTATCACCCTGCCTCATTCCATAAAAAATGCAAAACAATTTTTGGAATGAATCAGAGAAGAGATCAATATGGCACATTTATTTTCTTTTGCTTTTTAATACAGTACTTCCTATTTCTCCATGAGGATGTGAGCCTCTTAAGGGGAAAGACTATTTCATATACTAATGGGTGCCATAGTTCTCAGAGACACCTGGTGACAGATGGGACTGCATGTGTTTAATGCATAAGGGGAGTCCTGGAGTCAGTTGCCTGTGTGTGAGTGCAGCTCGACCGCTGACTGACTGCACCTCCTTGAGCAGCGCTTGAATCTCTCTGGGCCTCAGTTTACTAATCCATATAATAAAGTGACGAAAGGCCCATCTCATAGAGGTTTATAAGGATTTAGTGAGATGATGCATGGGATGCAAAATGTTGACACTCTAGTCAGTACTTAATAAAACAATGATTATTTGTTCATAGACCTCTATGCTCTTAGCCCAGCAGCTCTAACCAGGCTCCAGAAGACAACTGTGATGCTATCTTTAGGAGGGTGAGGTGCAGAATACATCTAGATTTCTAGGCACATAATGCCTGGAAACAATTTATTTCTGCTTGAGAATAATCCTACATCTTCTCCTTTATGTACTCATCTGTGTTTGATGAAAGGTGAAGGTTAATGTATTTCCTGGTTTTTATATACCAGGTGATGGTGATGACATTGCAGCAGCTGATACTGAGTCTGGGTATAGGATGCAAAATACAATCTGATTTTCAATTTCCTCAGCATAGTGTTATGTTAACTCATCCTTTACTGTTTTTTTTTTTTTTTTTGGTCATACAGCTTTTGGGATATCTAAGCCCCTTGAACAAGAGCTTTGTTACCCCCCAATTAACTAACATGGAAGGCAGGGGTGGGGCCATGCATGTTTATCAGACTTGGTGTATCCTCAGAATTACGTGGAATATGTAAAAATTCTAGATTTCTGAGCACTCCCCCAAAGACTCTGATTTAGTAAGGCTAGGTACTACTCAGAAATTTATAATGTTGACAGCTCTCTGGTTGATTCTGACCTCAGGTAGGATTGGGGACAATGAACTTAGAGGAAACTTGGGTCCTGGGTCCATTTCTATTATTAATTAATTAGCTTATGCATCCATCCTTCTGGTTTCTTATAAATACAGATATTATATGAAATTATTTCATAGATCTCTTTCTCCTGGGAGACCATAGTCTCTCCCAGCCTGGGAAGTCAAACCAGAAACACACACAGGATTTCTGATGCCCAATAGGTACGTTTTCTGAGCTAACAACACTGATCCAGAGCACAGCCACTCTCCTTAAAAACATCTGGTGGGGAAGTTGCAATCCAAGTGTCAATAAAATCACATCCTCTGCTAACTTGCTGTTCACTGATGGATATTATCCAGTTGGCAGGCATTAGCCAGAACACCTGTCCAGACTACTTAGTTTAAATTCATTAAACATCATGCAGTCTTATGAAAGTCTTTGCTCTGAAAAGAAAAAAAGAACTATAATGAGAAATGAGGTTGCTCTAAATATTGGGCTGTCAGACATCTTACTTTGCTAGAGAAATGGAGAAAGGAGGATACAAGAGAAGCAGATCTAGATTACAGATTTAACGTTCTCCTATTTATTATGAGAAAGAGGAATTCTTTTTATGGCCTGATTTTTTTCTTTCTTCCACTAGGCAGGACCACAACATACATAAATCTTGATTTGTTGTCCAGTGGCTGAGAGAATGTAAGACTTTTGTATGGATTGTGTCTGTTGATTGTTATTTTATGTTGTTTTTCCTTTCCTCCAAATGTGGTGCCATTTTATCACAACCGTAAATAACCCCACCATTTGGAGAAAGGGTGTGAAATGCCTCCCATCCTTTCCCACAGCCTGAGCTCCCTCTCCTTTTCTTGGCAGTGGACTCGTTAGTCCTCTAATGATGCTAATAAGTGAACAGGTTCAGACAGTCTCTTCTAAAATAACATTTATAAATGGATACATTTCCCTACTCTCCAAGGTAGACCTTAATTTATTTCCCTGCCAGATGTCTATGTGTGTAAAACTATGATAGGTGGGACCTTGGAATGTGGTTTGAAGCCAAAAAAAAAAAAAAAAAAGAAAGAAAGAAAGGAAACATTTTAATTCATACAGAGCCTATCTATTTTCAAGTTTATAGGAAAATGGATTTTACGTACCCCATTCCTACTTGTATATAATGACTATAAAGATTAGGTAGTCAGACTTTCACCGTTATTTCTTATCATTTGGTGGCCAATTACTTTATTGGATATAGGCTATAAATATCATTAGGAGGCTTCTGGCAGCTTCTCTAGACCAAAGACCACTGCCCCAGATATTACTTGGGGAGAAATAAACTGGTGGAAAGGCTTTTCTTCTCTGTCTGTGAAGTTTCTTTACAGGAATGCTAGAACTTACAGAGAAAGCATTTGGTATCTTGCCTTTGCTTCCAAATGTTTCATGTCCAAGTTAAAGCTGATGTCAAGTCTTATAAAACATATGATTTATCTTTTAAGAGATTCCCCTGTTCACTGCTATGAATCATATGCATCATTTTATATGATTTTTAGACATTGTCTACATGAATGCATGCCACTTCTCATGTTTTGAGGAGGAATATGAGGTTGGTGTAATTGAATACTCCATTTCACAGATGGATGCCTGAGGGTCCCTAGTGGGTTGGTGGGCAGTGATTTCAGATCTGGGACCCAAATCTAGGGTTTCCAATTCTTGTCAGACCATTGTCCTCACTGGCATGTTAGTAACCATATTTCCATGGTTTTTCTAGATTGGTAACTATTCATATTTCCTAAGAGATCTGTCACCAAGGGATTACCTTGGGGACTTGGAATGGGCTTCCTTGGATATTTGTCTAAGTGATTTTCAATTCAGATATATTATGATAATTGCCTGGGAAATTTAAGAAAAGTCAGTTTCTTTTTTTTGCAGTTTTTGGCTAGGGCTGGGTTTGAACCTGCCACCTCCGGCATATAGGGCCGGCGTCCTACTCCTTTGAGCCACAGTTGCCACCCAGAGAACTCAGTGTCTTAAGCCTAATTTCAAACCTTCTGAATCAATGTCTAGGGTCAAGATCTGGGAGTTTATAGATTTAAAGAGCTCCCCTGTTGATTCTCATGTGCCACAGATCTTAGAAATGGCACGGCCATCTTTGCTTCTAAAAGGTGTGTGTAAACTTGTTTTGGGTACCCTCTCCCCCAGCATACCACTTGCCATCCACATGCTTTCCTTAGAGGTGGCTCCGAGTGACAAGCATGGTTATTCATGTGAAAATCCATAGGTGCACACTTATCTCTCTAAATGACAACCGTAAAGGTTAACAATTGGGCGTGCTCTGGCACCTAATAATTAGCTCACATTCTGTCAGCATCAGGTCCATTTAATTGGGCAATTAACATTGATGTTAGAGAGTGGTGCTACTGGAGAGTGGTCATAGGTGCTGAGATAAACCTTATGAGGGCAAGCTGGCAGCCAGAAATCTAGGCTCCCAGGGGGATCAGAGAGCCCCCAGACTGGAAATGTTTTTCAGGAAACTTTAGAAGCCTTTCTATTCATAAGTGGGTTTTTAGATGCAAGTAACATTGCTATCTTTAGCACGATGTAGGATTGGTTAGAAGGATACTGGGATGGCTCAATAATTGGAGGAAGAGATGAACACAAAAACTGCAGGAATGACAAAATTCTAGGCATCTCTAAGAGGTTTAAATTCCTGGGGTCACTTGAAATTCTACACCATCGGGATTAGGTGTGCTGACTGGTGTTGTTGAGTTTTACCTGGTAAGTGGCCGTTAGGTACCAGGCTTTACTGGCTACTATACTCAGATACAGGTCAGACATTAACATTTTGAAAATGCAGAGTAATCCTAGGGACACTAGCCTTCTTGTCATAGTGGGTAGAGAATAGAGGAAGTGATATGGCTTCTTAACGTTATTCCATGTTATTCCTTAATATGTGCTGTCTGTAAAGATATGATTGGGGATGAGGGGTTATGACAGTACAAACTGAAGAAAATGGAATTGGACCTAATTTTTATTTACTTTGAAACTTTGATACTTTTATATATGGTGAGAGATAGAGGTCCTATTTCATTCTTATTTAAAGCATGAAGCTAGAAAAATTTTATATGAAAACCTAGGGAAATTTCTTCTAGACATTGACTTAGGCAAAGAATTTATGACTAATACCCCAAAGGAAAATTCAGCAATAAATAAATAAATAAATACTTGATTAAATTAAATTAAAAATCTCAGCCCAGCAAAGGAAGTTATCAACAGAGTAAGCAGACCACCTACCCAATGGGAGAAAACATTCACAAGTTCTACATCTGATAAAGACTAGTGTCTAGAATCTACAAAGAACTTAAGCAAATCATCAAGATAAAAACAAAAAATCCCATTATAAAGTGGGGAAAAGACATGAGAAGTTTTTCAAAAGAAGATACATGTATGTCCAACAAACACATGAAAAATGCTCAGTGTCACTAACCTTCAGGGAAGTATGAAGAATCGTCAAATAGCTGAAAGTAGACCTTACATTTGACCCCTCAATGCCATTATTAAGTATATACTCAGAAGAATAAAAAATCACTTTATCATAAGGACATTTGCACTAGAATGTTTATTGCAGCTCAATTCATAATTACCAAGATGTAGAATCAACCCAACTCGATCTTATCCATCAACACATGAATGGATTAATAAAGTTTATATGTATACCATGGAATAGTATTTAGCCATAAAATGATGGTAACTTTACATCTTTTGTATTAACCTAGATTGAATTGAAAACAATTTTCTCAGTAAAGTATCACACTGTAGATGCCCATAGGAAAGAAAAACACAATTAAATTCAAGTGGGGGGGGGAGGTGAGAGAGTAGAGATGGGAACAGGGAGGGGGATTGCTTTGCTCTCATCTAATGGGCACAATGTAGGGGTACACAGCACACCCTCTGGGTGAAGGGCTCATCTACAACTTGGACTTTGCCTGACAAATGTAAACAATATAACCTAACCATTTGTATCTTCATATTAATCTGAAATAAAAATAAATAAAATGAGAGCAAGAGCTCCCCACACCCCAAAAAGACAATTATCCATTAAGATGCCACCTTATCACTGTCAGAATGGCCATTATTTAAATAAGCCGGGTGAGGTGGCTCATGCCTGTAATCCTAGCACTCTGGGAGGCAGAAATGGGTAGATAGCTTGAGCTCACAAGTTCAAGACCAGCCTGAGCAAAAGCAAGACCCCATCTTTACTGAAAATAGAAAAACTGGAGCAGGAGGATCGCTTCAACCCAAGAGTTGGAGATTGTTGTGAGCTATAACACCATGGCACTGTACCTAGGGTAACAGCTTGAGATTGACAAACAAACAAATGTCAAAAAACATTGGGTACTAGTGTGGATGCAGAGAGAAATGAAGGCACAAAGGCTTATATCCCATTGGTGGGACTGCAAATTAGTATAACCTTTATGGAAAACTGCATGGAGATTCCTCAAAGAACTAAACGTAGACATAACATTCAACACAGCAGTCTCACTACTGGATATCTACCCAAAGGAAAATAAATCATTTTATCAGAAAGAAACCTGTGCTCAAATGTTTTATTGCAGCACAATTCACAGTGGGATCAACCTAAGTGCCCATCAGTTCGTGAGTGGATAAAGAAAACGTGTTCTATAAATACCATAGAGTACTACTGAGCCATAAAAAGGAATAAAATGATGTCTTTTGAAGCAACTTGGTGGAACTGGAGACCATTATCCTAAGTGAAGTATCTCAGGAATGGAAAAAGAAAGACCCCAAGTACTCACTGATAATTAGGAGCTAAACAATGGCACACATGGGCACAATGGGACATAAAGAATATTGGAAACCAAGGAGGGGGAGACTCAGAGAGGGTGAGGAGTGAAATTTGCCTACTGAATATAACAAATGCTATTCTGATGATGGACACACTCAAAGTCCTGTCATCAGTATTCTATAAGGCATCCATGTAGCAAAAACATTTGTACCTCCCTTAATATTTTGAAATTTAAACAAAGAAACTTTGGTAGTTTGCTTTGGCATCCTCTCTAAACGCATCTGTCTGAGTTCCCTAAGACCTGAACGTTGAGATGATTTATAAGAGTTTATCTTGTCAGCAAGGAAGAAACAGTGAGTTTCCTGAGTTTTTCTTTTTTCTGTGAATTTAAAGTTTGTGTAATAATTTCACTAATAAAAACACTTTTCCCAAAGCTTGAAGAATGAAGAATACTGTTAAAAATACCAACCATCTAAATCCCATTCAAAATCATTGTTAAGTTTTGGCATTTGCATCCCTGTACATTTTTTTTTACCTATGCATTTTTATATAATTGAGATACTCGTGTATGAAGAATTTTATTTTCTATTTTCATGTAATGTTTGAATAAACCTTTCTTATGTTATTCAAAATGTTTTGCAACCATAATTTTAATGTTTGCATAAAAGTGTATTACATTGTTCCATAATTTACTTAACTATTCCTCTATTTTTAGAGATTTAGGTTGTTTCACTGTTTTGATGTTCTGATGCATAACTGGATACATAAATCTTTGTTTTTATGTGCATTTTAGGTTTTTTTCTTAAGATACACTCCTAGAGGAAGTCTAATATTTTAGCATACCTTGTCAAGTTGGTTATGAGAAATGTACATTTCTGTAACTCTTACGCTGGAAAAGCTGAACTCTGAAAACGTAACACAGTTTTCAGTGTGTATTACTGTGTGGTATGTATATTACACATGCGTACATTCATGTGATTTATGGTAATTTGTACACCATACACAGAAGCACTGTGACATTACTGGAATATGAGTCAGGTAATGCAATACCTGGAAAGACAAGTCTCTAGACTTGAAGAAGGATGTGCATGTTTCCTCTGCTGACAGTATCCAGGCCCATTATATTTGATAAAATGAATTCAGTAACCACCACCACAACAATAATAATACTGGCTGAGCACTAATTATGTACTGGGCACCAATGACGTGCATATATTTTAACTCATGGTAAACTAGATAGGTAAATACTATCATCCCTCTTATAGCTGAGCAACCTGAGGGTATAAGTAAATTTACTGAGGCCACATTCTCAGAAGATAGTAGAACTGTGATTTAGATCTATGCCTTCTGATACTAGAGCCTTTGAACTTGGCCCTACCTTGGAAGTTACCCTTGGTTTCCCAGTAGTCTGTGATTTGCAGTCCCCTCCATGTAAAACCCTTGTGCAATATACCTCACTGAAGGACGAGGACCCTGATACAGTTCTTCCTTGGTTAGACCCAAAACTCCTCACTGTCTGTTATGGTGTCATCAAAAGGAGGTCACCAGGAGGGTCCAGTCTCTTTTTTCCTTTAAAGGTTTTGTATAGGACTGTACTTCCCCTCAGTCTTCTTAATAACCCCTTAAGACTTGTCAGATAGGAACTTACTGTTCTTACCTGTCTGACCTGTTACCTGTCCCTGCGTACTATACACTCTTGTGAGTCTGCGTGCAGAGAGGGTAGAAGCGTGAACACTGGCTCCTACCACCTGTGTTTAATCCCCAGCTCTGCCACTTTCTTGCTGTGAGCTTTGGGCAGTAACTCTCTGGGCCTCATATTCTCATCTCCACAGTGTGACTGATGATAATACCCGGCAGTTGAGAGGACAC
>CAUYQV010013028.1:0-23516 GCA_963574575.1 Galagoides demidoff | reverse complement strand
TTTTCAGCTGGTGTACCGTGGCCCATGGGGAGGATCTTAGGTGTGCCTTCCAAATTTTTAAAGATCATTACATTATTTTGAGAAGAAGTTCAAAGCACAGTAAATATATTTTTTAGCTCCTTTCTTTGAGATAATTTAAGTGGACCACGGAAGTTTAACAATTAAGTTCAAGTGTGCCATGAGATTAAAAAAGTTGAAAAACACTATGCTAGACTGTGAGTCCTTCCGCATGAGAAAAATAGCACATATCAGTTCAAACCTGTACAACAGGGAGAGTTCACAGCATATGATAACAGTACATTAGACAGAATTATCATTGAGGCATAATGGTGTCGAGATGCCATTCTGAAGGCTTTACATCCGTTTACTCATTTAATTTTTACACAAGTCTTTTCAAAATTTAATTGATAATTAAGTTGGTCCACACTACCATACTGTAGCTAGGTGACTCTGTTCAGCCTCCTATGAGTGAGCAGGAGACTAGTGGGGAGGAACTGGAAGAGAAGCAGGTTTGAGGAGACAGGGAACCCCTTGGTGATCTGCATTCCAGAGCCTAATGTATGTGCCACATGAGAAGTGGTGGCTGAGTGAATGATTGGTACACCACGCAGGGGATGGGTCCCTGTGCATTTGGCTTAAGAATTTGATGAAGTGTCTGGAGGACTTTTGTTAATGTTAGTGCTAAGATGTAAAGCTGTAATCCTGGGTTTTAGGTCATTACTTGATGGGAGAGTGGGTTTCTACAAATGGAAAAGTTTGACTAGATCCTAACTTTATTTTCCTGTTGGCTTCAGGAAACTGTATTCTGTGAAGAAAATTTTTGGCTATTCATTAAAACCACACTTATAGCAAGAAGGCATTTCTGGCCACATGTTTAAAGGAATTATTTTCATTTCTGATAAAATATTGACAGCTAGTTTTAGAATGTTATTAGTGATATTGTGCTGGACTCAGTTCTCGGGATAAAGCTACTATAAGTGGAAATGGGTTGCAGGAATTCTGGCAGTTATTTATTAATTTATTTATTTGGATATAGAGTCTCACTTTGTTGCCCTTGGCAGAGTGCTGTTGCTTACAGCAACCTCAAACTGTTGGACTCAAGTGATTCTCCTGCCTCAGCCTCCCAAGTAGCTGGGACTATAGGCACCTGCCACAATGCCTGGCTAATTTTTTTTTTTCTAAAGAGATGGGGTCTCTAGCTCAAGCTGGTCTCGAACCTGTGAGCTCAGGCAATCTGCCTGCCTCAGCCTCCCCTAGAGTGCAAGGATTACAGGTGTGAGCCACCGTGCCCGGCCAATTCTGGCGGTTTTATTGGTAGTGGAAGAGTGTTGGCCTGTGATTCGGGAGATCTGAGCTCTTTTCTTGGTTTCTTGCTAGGCAAGTTTTAGTGTCATGATGGTGATATAAGAGATACTTTTTAGCTCTAGCTCTAGTTTTTTGTTTACTTCTGACTGTAAAAATATTACATGATTTTAAAATTTATTTTATTTTCATTTATTTCTTTTATAGACAGTCTTGCTTTGTTGTCCATGCCTGAGGGAAGTGGCTCATCATAGCTCACAGCAACCTCAAACTCCTGGGATCAAGTGATCCTCCTTTCTCAGCCTCCTGAGTAGCTAGGGCTATAGATGGGCACTACCACACCCACCTAGTTTTTCTATCTTTCATAGAGATGGGGTCTTGCTATGTTTCTCCGTCTGGTCTTGAACCTCTGACCTCAAGCAATCCTCCTCTCTCAGCCTCCAAAAGTGCTATGATTACAGGCCTGAGCCACCATGCCTGGCAAAATATTACTTTAAAAGTTTAAATTTTTTTATCTGTTTATAACTTCTTATGAAACTATTCATTGACATTTTTCTTTTGACGACAAACTTGAGAATCAATTGCTTTCTGATGGAATAGACACATATTCTCCCCCTCAGCTTTATTAAGGTATAATTGATAATTGACAAATAAAAACAGTATATGTTTATGGTGTACAATGTGATGTTCTGATATGTACATATGTCGAATTAAATTAAGCAAATTTGACATGTCACCTCATGTACTTTTTTTTTTGGTGTGCAGAGAACATTAAGATCTATGCACATATTCTTGACAGAAATTCTTACAAGGACACTTGCTCACAGATCCTTCCTTTTAGATTATGCTGACTTAAACTTACAGGAAAAAATATGGTTTACTTACACGTTCCACTTTTATTCATCTTTTATGATTATCTGGTATGTTTCTGTCAGTATCCTTTAATCAGTGTTGAGGATCCTGCCTCTTATCTTCTGATCCCTGCAAAGGAGGTTGATTCCAGAGAAGAATGTCAGTTCTGTGTCTTGATGCTGGATCCGTTCAACTGTTGAGGCTTCTACATGGTTTTTGAAATACTAAGATTCTTTAAATAATCCCTTTGAGCATTAGAGGTGCTATTAGAGAAGTAGAGGACTGGTTTGGCCAGAAAGGGAAGGTGGATGGAGAATGTGAGTCCCTTGTAGTGCAAGATAACTTTAGGACCTCACATGTCCAAGCTTAGACTGTCCTGTAGAAAATGTGGCATGGCTATGTGTTGCGTCATCTTTGAAATAAAATAATCTCCATAACACCTTAAGTTATTGTTTTGGCACAGCCCTAATTTGAAACTAATTCATAGCTTTCATAGGAAAGATATAACCTAATTATAGCCTTAGAATATGGGGGAGGGAGGGGTGGGTAGGTGGGTGGAGGGAGGGTGATTTGTGGGGTCACCTCTATGGTTTATCTTACAAGGGTACGAGTGAATCTTTCTAAAAGCAGAGTATGAATATCTTAATAACTAAGAAAATGACACGAAGGCTACAATAACCAGTTTGATGAGAGTATTTCTAATTGTATATGAAAACACCACACTGTACCCCGTGATTGCATTAATGTATACAGCTATGATTTAATAATAAAAAGTTATTGTTTTGGGAAGAATCACAAAGGATTGGTTATTTTGATGCTAGTTCCTGTAGACCGGTGGTTCTCAACCTACCTAATGCCGTGGCCCTTTAATATAGTTCCTGTGGTCGTGACCCACAGGTTGAGAACTGTGGCTGTAAACCTTGACTGTGGGATTTTTGTCTCTTAAAGTTTCTCTACAAATCCTTGGATCAGTGGCAGAATCTGAAGGTTTCCAACAGAAAAGACTTGGATTTGGAATTCACTTGCTTCCTAGAATGACTTTCCTTGTGCTACGTGTCCCAAGTCTGTCACTCCTGTGTCCCAGATCAACAGCTTCTGATTTTTAAAAATCATTCTTTTAAATAGAAGATTTGTATAGTTGCTGCTCCTCCAGGCAGCCAGAGCCCTCCCATATATTTTTGACCTTAGCTGCCCAGCCCTTGAAGTGGACTGAAGTCTTTTTGCAAAGTTAAATTAGAATCTAGAATCTACCAAAAGTTTTTTTTTTTTTTTTTTTTAAACCAGTGTGCTTATTTATTAAGATTTTTTTAAACCAGAGGCTGGCAGCTCTGGCCTTAGTTTGTTTCATAAGTTGAAAATCAGATGAAGTGTGTAGTCCCCTCAACACATAGTTTTAAATGATGTTTTGGTTTCTGGATCAGCTGACCAAAGCCCAGTTAGCTCCCAGGATAGGATGATAAAGTCCTAGAAATGGGATAATGGCAGGATTTGGGAGCTGAAAGGTCAGAGGCCATTTTAGACCCTGTTTCCTACAGGTCGGGTGTCTGCTGTTCCCCTCAGTGCAGTGCCAGCTCGAGCTTTTTGTTTCTAACCTGAGTTCTACTTGGGATCATGGGGACAGGTCTGTCTGCTCTGTAGCACTGGGATGGTTCAGCAGCTTCTGGGGAGGATGACTGTGGCATAGGTAAGCCTCTGCTGTTTATTGTCAACGTCTGCACAGCTGGAGGTGCAGGCTCCACCTCTCGGGTATTCTCCTGGGTGAGCAGGGGGAAGCCGGGAGGGGGACCTACACACTCAGCATTTACTCCCAGCCAGGAGCTGCTCTGGGGAGCCTCCTGGAGACATGGCAGTGACCTTTGTCTTCAGGACACTTTCATGTATGCCTAAGACCCCCTTCACATATGGGACCAAGTCACTTTAACCCAAAGCATCTCCTGTCACTTTTCACTTCACTTTAAACAGGGAAGGTCAGTGAAGCCTCAGAATTTAAGGTAGAAGGTGGTGACTTTGGAGAATACATGCCTTTTTAAATAAACCATGTGTCATTATTAGAAATAAAGAAATTAAGGGTTCTTTGTCCAAATGCCCAGCTTTTCTTTGGGTAATAAAGTTTCCTGAAACAACAAATGATTTAGTTTGCATGATCAGTCTCCCCCTCACCAGCCGACTTTAAATTCTCTCATGGATTTTCTTTTAGCTAAACTTAGGTAATGGGATAGCTCTTGTAGTTGTGGCTTTAAATAATTGCCAGATGTCCTTGTTTCAGTGTGGACACTTAGGTGTGTTTTTAGGGGCCTCCTTGTTTTGGCAACCAAATACAGGGTTGAGGGAGGGTGTCCTCCTTGCTCCAACTGGAAGATGTTTTTATTCATTGTGCTGTCAGCTGCTTTTCCTCTGCCTTCCCCCGCCGCCCCCATGTCTGCATACACCTCTTATATGAGAGGTTTAAAGCTGACTCGTAGAATTAGCGCAGCCTCTTCTTTTAAGAGATGGCAAAGGCCCCATCAAAATCAGACCGCGTAGATAGGTTCTAGCAAAGAGTGTGATTCCCTCAGAGCCTCCCTCAATGTCCCTTTAGAGATCCTCTGTGGTAATTAAAAGTGAAACACAGTTTTTTAAAAATGATAAATACAGGTTTACCAAGTGACTTTGTAATGAGAGGTCTGAGCCCTGCTGGGAGATGTGGGAGGTGCTCACTTTGTACTCCTGAAAAACCTGTAATCAGGTGGGCACCGGCTTGCATTGTCAAGATACTGTTCCCTGCAGTTTTCAGACATTTGTTTTGACACTTAAGGACATCTAAGGCTGTAAATTTAATTGCCGCTGCTTTCTTTGTGGGCCTGAAGGAAAAGCGGCAGATTATATGTATGACAAAATTGCCGCTAAGATGTAGTTTTTTTAAACTTAAGTTTCATGTGTGTTCAAAACTTTGTTTCTAAGGGGGTCACACAGATCAGTGACTCCTGGGCAATCAGAATAATGTGGATTTTGAGGGAGAGCTCTACCAGCTACTCACTTAGGATATCCTAGAAAATTAGGGATTGATTACCATGGGGTTTTATTTGTGTGGCTCGTTTAACACAGACTTGTAGGCTGGAGGTCTGATGGTGTTGGAGTTCTGGGGTGGTGAGTGAGTTGGGCCAAATCGCCTTCTAGGTTTAGATTTCTTTTTTGCAGGGCTCTTTCTTCTTCCCCTTGCATAGTGACTACACTTCTGAAGGGCGGAACAGGAGGAAATACTGTTAGAGTACTGGATGGATGAATACCAGGCCCTGGAGAATAAGGGTGTCGTCTTTGCACTAATTGATGAACAGGTACTGGGGGGGATCTTCTTATTGGAGGGAAAGTGTGGGTCTCCCCCATTCCCTGGCTGCTGCTAACCCTTCTTGTGGGAGTAGAGTTGGCATGAAGCTGCCTGTTGTTGTTGTTGGTTTTTTAATTTTTCCCAAGTCAACAGATATTTACTGAACGTCACTACTTGCAGAGTGCTATAGGAGTTGGTGGGTGGGGAGAGAAGGGAGATGCAAAAGAATTGGGTCAGCACCCACAGCAGACCACAGTCAGACTAGGAGACAGCACACACAGCACAGCTTGACCAGGTGTGCACAGCATATTACCAAGTGAGGAATGTGATTCAGGCTGAGGGTGGATAGAGGTGGGGAGGGAACTGATTACAGAAGTGTCAACTGACAGGGTTTATCTGGATTTTCCCTGGTGCCTTAAAGATTTAAGTGTTAGAAGATAGGGACATTGTACCAGATTTAAATTATTTGGCCTACCAAATATGTTTGCCTATAGTTATACTTTTAGGGAAGTCTGTTTTTCTCTTTAAAAGTAATGTTTAATACCAGGCGCGCAGTGGCTCATGCCTGTAATCCCAGCATTCTGTTAGGCTGAGGTGAGTGGATTGCCTGAGCTCACTAGTTCAAGATCAGCCTGAGCCAGAGAGAGAGATCATCTCGAAAAATAGCCGGACCTTGTGGCAGGTACCTGTAGTCCCAGCTACTCAAGAGGCTGAGGCAAGAGGATCGCTTGAGCCCAACAGTTTGAGGTTGCTGTGAGCTGTGATGCTAAAGCACTCTACCGAGGGTGACAAAGTGAAACTCTGTCTCAAAAATAATAAAGAAATAAAGGTAATGTTTAGAAGGAATGGTAATAAACAGGTTAGTTTTTCCTATGTTTATGGGTAACTCTTTGTGCCTATGTAACTTAAAATTATTAGAACAAATTATACTACCAGAATCATGGTATTTTCCTTAATGGCAGCTTATTTATGGCTTCATAACTTTCTAATCAAGATTATTGTTTTAAAGATTTATATTTCCCTAGGTTATTAAACAGTGTTTATAGTTAATAACTTTTTAGCCATTGTCTTAAGGAACTTCTTTTTGTTGTGGGACCAGAGTTTAGGGAGAAAGTATGTTTGATAAGAAATTACCAGGCAACTCATCTTTGATAGTATTTCTTTGATGTATTTTCTTTTCTGCCTTGAGACATATGTTTTAGTTACTCATTACTTGAAATGGGCCAAGTTTAGAGCAGTGATTGATTTTGGTCCAGTTAGAATTTAAAGCACCACCTCAACCAACCCCGCCCCACCCCCGACTCCAACTTGCACTATGGAAAAACTTCAAGGAGAAACTCTCACTCTTTGGGTCTTTGGCAGGAATCATGGTTCCCATCGGAGGGGAGCTCCTGACATGGGTGAGATCTTGACATCCCTTTGGTTGTGGCAGCCCTAGTCCCTGGGAGCTTTCTGAGCCCTCTGATCAATGGGGTCTTGATTGCGCCACAGAGTTGCTGGTCTTAGAAGAGGTAGAGCCTGTTGTCCTGTGAGGTGGTTTCTCCAGGCCGCAAACCTGTGGGGGAGCCAGCTGCCAGTGTTTGCAGGTAGAGGGGGGACCAAGCCCACCAAGGGTAAAACCCAGTCTCTAATTTCACTGTTCTATAAGGGTGAGGAAAACGTCCCTCCTCAGAGAGTTAGTGAACACCAGTTGTGGTCTGCTGGTCTGTGACAGGGTGGCTGCTTCCAAAAGCTGCACACCATACACAGCAAGGCAGCAGAGAGGACTGGGGGAAATGGGGAGGAGTGCTACTTATAAATATCCAGGCTCCGGTGTACCACTTAGAGCAGTTCTGCTTTAATAATTAACCTTATGCTCCCAGATGAATTTAACTTTCTCCCCGCCTAGCTCTTCCCTGGCTGGCGCATCTTTTCCTTCACCTTTCCCTCAGGAAAATTCACTACAGACGCAGTCTGTGAGGCCCCGTGAGAGTAGCTGGCCAGCCCCACTGATGCTTCAAACATTCCCTGTCAGAGTTATTTTTATTAAAACCACAGTTTGTACTCTGGACTTTGAAATTTTGTTGCTGCAACTCTCAGTCTAAACTCTGGAAACTAAATATCCACCCTGTCCACATAGAGCTTGCAGACAACCTAGTAAACAGATGCAGTGGTAGAGTCGGAGCTGTTCCCGTAAGACTTTAGTCTTTGGGCATGTGAGGTCACAGAGGTCATTGGCCCTTGGAACAGGGTTTGAGGTCTCCAGAATTCTCTGACTCTTGGTAAAGGCAAGGAGGTCCTAATCTTAAGTTTTGAAAAAAATCTTGTTAGAGGTTTTCCGTGTTGCAGAACAGACTACCATTCAAGGGACCTTCAATTTCCCCAATCTTCAGAGAGCAAATTCTCTCATGTTGTTTTAACTGGCAGGTCTCTTTTGGGCAGAGACAGAAAGGCATGGTACTTCCTATACCTCTCACACGAGGCGGGGTGGGGTGGGAGTGCTAGGACAGAGGTTGGGGAGAGCAGAGACTTCCCAGTGTACGTGCCGGGAGAGGTTCTGAGTCTCCTCATGTTGGGAGGTGTGAGGGTGCTTCTACCGGAGGTGTTTTTTTCCTGCAGCCAACAAGGCATCCTTTCTGATGCTTGCTTTGGGGTGGGGGTCTGTGTGGCAAAATAATCTTTTAGAGTTGTTAAATTTATCTCTTGCTCTTTGCTTTTTCTCTTCTTGTATTTCAAGCAAGAACTGGGACTCCTGTAATTCCTTGCCTCGGGCATACTTGCGGGGCAGGGAACTGAAGCAGTTTGAAGCTGAGACTCTTCAGTCTCTTTGTCAAAAGTCTAAACCTATAGAAGAGAGAAGGCTGTGCATCCTGGCAGGGAAGGTGGCTTCCTTTTGAGAGCAGATTTCCCCAGACCAGGAAGGGGTCAAAGGTGGGTTCTGGGGTACCAAAGGGGTTGGAAGCTGGGGAACCTCTAGGTGACAACATGAGGCAAGAGAGGATGACACTGGCCACTTGAGGGGCTTGGGGAAGCTGAATTGTAGACACTGGGGTATTTTGCCTTGACAAGGTCCTGGTATAACAGGTGGGACATGGAAACACAGACGTTCTTGCTTTCAGGGACCTGTGGTTGACTGTGAGCATTTCAGCAGAAGGCATGGCAGGGTGGAGGCCCTTCCCTTTGGGTGACATCCCAAGGACACCTGTGAGGGATCACATCCTGCCATGGGCCTGCCAATCAGAATTAATTTGATCGCAAGAAAAGAGTGATACTTTTGCACACCAGACTTTGTGAGTTGAGATTTTATACATGCCATACTGATCAAAACTTGGGTTTCTGAAAGGGCCTACATGTGCTACTTGTGGCCTCATAAACCTAAAATCCTTGGTCCTGCTCCTCTGTATAATTTTACTAAATTAAAATACCAATAGCCAGACAAATCGGAAGAATGCATGAGAGCTTAGCTTCTCCTATCTCCCAGGCCATGTGTTACCCCTAACAAGGCAGTGGCTTCTTGAGCATTGCTCACGGGTCTGTGAGGCACTTCCCTGGTTGTGGTGTGATGTCCTCCCCTCTGCCCACTGCCAGCTACACCAAGCAGAGCCTTGTACCTGTCTTACTCATTTCTGTAGCAGTAGGCAGTAAATCTTTGAATAAATAAATGCATGCAGGAAGCCTTACTCTGCAGCTTAAGGGAAGTTGAGGCTCTGAAGTGATGCCAGCTGCTGACAGATGGTACAAAGGATAAAGTTTCCCTTGCTTTACCTTGTGGGTCAGGTGCAGTGCCCAGATTTATAGTCCATGCCTCGCCTGTTAGGGTGAGTTGGATTCAAATAAGAGATCACTTAAATTAAAAAAAAAATTTAGGTATCATGTGTTTAAGTTCTATGTCTGGCGCTCTGGTTGGCCGGTTGTTATCTGTTCGGCAGGACTGCCTGGAATAAGACCAGCTCAGGCTGCCGGACATCGGTACCGATGTCTTGGGGCTCCTGGTTCTCTTCCTGTAATGCTTCCCAGGGGCTTCCTTAGAGTGCAGGTTCAGGAGAGGGTGACGCCCGGCAAGGACCTCCTTGGAGGTGAAGGGCAGCTTTTCTGGGTTGCCAAGTTCCGTAAGACCCCCAGGAAGACAGCGTTGTGCTTTCTCCAGCTCCCGGGGGCCTCTGTGTGAAGGGCCAGCTCAGGAGTGGGTATGCGCACTGTACACACCATTCTGAACAGGCATACATTTAAAAATGTATGCAAAAGCAAGTTCTGGACAAGAAGAACTGAGACTTCCTTGTGTAAATAAATAGTTGGTAAGTACTGCCCCTTTCTTTCCTTTTACTAATTAATTTCCCTGACAGCATTGCTTGCTGGCAGCTCTTCTCTACAATTGGCTGTGGAATTGCAATGCTCAATTATCTGTGTAATAACATGCTATAAAAACATAGAAAGCCAAGAAAAAATGGTTTTAACTGAAGTGGCTGAGCCTTGAAAATAGACACTCTGTGCATTTACATCTGCACCGAACGGAGGACATTAAATCTGTCATTAATGATTTAATCGACTGGATTTCTCTCTAAAAGGTAAAGGAAAACATTTAAAATTGAGCGTGAGGCACTCAAATTACCTTCAGATACAACCAGGAGTGGTGTCTCCTTAAAATATTTGGGTTTTCTGATGATTCAGAAAAAATGATTCTTTGTGGCTGTTTAGCTTTTGAAAATGTTGATGGTGCCTCTTAGCACAGGCCTGACCGAAGGCCTACTGGGCTCCAGGAACTGCTTGTGGGCTTCGTGTGCGCTAGAATGTCTAATTCTGCCCTCGATCTTGCCAGGACAGTAGGGGGATCACTGTCTCTCAGTTAAGGAGAATGAGGCTCGCAGACATCAAACAGCTCACTTGGGTTTGCCTGATTTCCGAACCAGTGCTCTTTTCCTTAGTGGGTCTGTGAAGCAGGGCAGGTATTTCTTTTTTTAAAGTTGCTCATCAATGGATTTGCCAATTTATTGAATGTTACTTTAAAAAATGTAAAAAAAAAAAAATTATATAGAGCATAATTGCTGAGCCCTGCCTGAATTCCTGACTCACAAAATTGCGAGGTTAAATAAAGCAGTGTTATTTTAAACCTCTAAGTTTGGGTTAGTCTGTAGCAGTCCGTAAATAACCAGCTCATATACCCGTGGTTCTTTCTGGTGCTTTTGCTCACCTTTCTCAATACCTCCCCCAACCCCCTCACTCACCGTGTGAGTACCTCTGGGGAAAGGCCCCTGACCATCAACAAAACCCCATAGGCAGCCACTAACGGGAGAATAGCAATTGCTCAGGAAAGCAAGGAACACGGTAAGCAGCGTATCTACTCGTGTTCCTGGCAGCTGGGGTTAAACTGGGAACAAGGTGCTGTGGCAGTATGTATTGGTGTCTGGGTTGACAACATTTGAATCCCCTGTGGAGGTTTGACGAAGTGTATGCTGGGGGATCCTGATTCTGTTCTGTGCGTCTCCATGTCCAAGGCCTACCAGGAGGTTCTGTGAGTGCCCAGAGTTGTAGAAGCATTGGCCTTATTCCTGCTGGCTTGTGGAGAGATCATCTCTACAGCCCCGGGCCTTTTTATGAGCAGGAGCTGTGTTGGATTGTCCTTTTCATCCTCGCAGCAGGACTGTAAGGTGGGGGGTAGTAACTCACTTCATAGGTGGGAAATGGGGGTTTCAGAGAACCCACATTAACTAGTACTGGGTCTTCCAGAAAGTGACAGGGGATGGGATTTGAACTCATATTTGCCTTTCTAGTGTGTGACTTTGTGCTCTGGTTTTTTTTCCCTGACCTTCAGCCTTGACCTAACGGCAAAAGACAGCTGTGTCCTCAGTGTAACAGGATTTTGAACATATGGTTCTCCTTTCACTGTTGATGAATATTTTTGTAATTTGTAGAAAACACCAAGTTTTCCTGTGCTTTTGCTTGAAAGCTTACTTCCTTACAAATTTATGTCCCTACCCCTACCTTACTTGTTGGATGAACATTAATGTCTCATTACAGAGCTAAACACTCTTCTCTGTATTGGGGAGAAACTGACAGGCTGGTTTAAAAGGCCTCAGATTGGGTGGTGCCTGTGGCTCAGTGGATGGGGTGCTGGCTTTATATACCGAGGGTGGTGGGTTCGAACCTGGCCTTGGCCAAACTGCAACAATAACAAAAAATAGCCGGGCATTGTGGCAGGTGCCTATAGTCCCAGCTACTTGGGAGGCTGAGGCAAGAGACTTGCCTAAGCCCAGGAGTTGGAGGTTGCTGTGAGCTGTGATGCTACTGCACTCTATTGAGGGTGACAAAGTGAGACTATGTCTCTAAAAAAATAAATAAATAAAAGGTCTCAGATTAACTAGGTACAACTTTTGGTGTTCACCCTGATCATTTCTGAGTTGATCCTCAAACAGAATAAAGAGTGTCTTTCCCATTAGGAGTACTGTGCTTTTCATTCCCTTCAGTAATTTGAGAATTTCTAGTGCACACTTTATAAAAAGAGAAGGATTTTTTTCCTCCTGATTTAATTTTGCTGAGCTGATAGGTGTTTGGGGATGTGAGGAGAGAGGCAACGGAAGGAAACTCACTCCTCTCTCTAAAACATACGTCAGTGTCTGTTATCTTTAAACCTGCAAAAGGATGTTTTCCAACAAAAGTACCATTTATAAGTATATTCTTTCCACTAAATGCTGGCCTGTGCCTCCCAATGCAGGGCTATGCCACTTGAGGAGAATGATAGGGATAATGAAAATGGGGCCCAAAAATCAGCAGGTGAAGAGGGGAATAACACTCAACTATTGCATCCTGTTCATCATTTGGTAATGTTTTGATCCTCACATAGAAGCATGGCCATTGAGTCAGAGTAACTTTCCCAGGAGTAACTGTCGTAGAGGGTTTTGCATTTTGGCCTGGATGGGGTTCCTGCCCCAGAACCTTCAAGCCCTCAGTGCAGTCCAGTGCAATGGAATGCAGTGCAATGGGGGCTTGCTGGGTGCTGCCCTCCAAGTAGGGACTTGATGAGCGAGAGCCCCAGGGTGTATGTATTGCACTCACTTGGAGCTGTCAGGTCTTATCAACCTTTTGTTAGGAATATTTTTTTCTCCCTGAAAACTCATAAAAATTCATGTTGTAATATTGATGCCTGCAGGATCCTGTAGAATTTTGTTAAGCTGCTTATACCCTTTTCTCCTAATAGATATATCATTCTTCTCATATACACAGGTACAGCTGTGTGCTTGGAAATCTATACAGGAGGCTCATGTAGATGCAAAAGTAGGTTTGCTGAAGGGAATGAAATAAACTAATTCCCCGTCTCCCAGCGATGGTTCAATATGACCAAGATATCTCTATGCATATTGTCAGAAGATTCCATTCTGGGAAATATTGTACATTTTATTAATCCTGTATATATTTTTTCAGATACTTATTCAGCATATGTCTTTATTTTATTATGATAATGTTGCTTTGCTTGTGTATCTGGAAAAAAACAAAATTATTTAGTGGATTTAATTTTCATAATTTTAGGAAGTTCACCTTTTGTGTTGTTTGAAATAACTGATTGGTAAATTCTTATCCACACTATGTATATATCCTTGAGCCCTTCAAAGAAAAAGTATGACATTAATATATATCAGCATTTCAGTGTTTTAAATATAGATCTTACATTGAGAGATTTTAGGCTACTTTTTTTTCTTTTGATGGAGCGATGAGATGACAATATTTAAAAATAATTGTTACTCAATAACTATAACATACCATTATGAAAATATTCAATACTACAAACTATATCCCATTACACTTAACAAGATAAAACCTTGATATGGTAGAAAGAATATTCTTGTCCTTTTCCCCAGCACTCAAAGAGATTGTACTGTATTGTGTGTATATATTTTTGGGAGTGGAGAAAATATATGGAACTCTACTGTTTACATTAAAACAATGTGGAATTATGCCCACACATTGATGTATTGTAAAAGCTCGGTATAATTTTGAATCCTGAACAAAGTTCTGTAGTACTTTTTTGTTATGAATAAAGAAGTTATCGTTGCGTCACATTATTAGGGGCCGGTCATTTGTAATACTTGATGTTAATGGCAGTCAACCCTAGCTGATGGCCTTTAGTCAAACAAAACAATACGTAGTGTTTTTAATAGTGGAGAATAATTTAGCTCTGTGAGCAATAGTCTCATTTATGGAATGGTAATTACGCATAAGTGGTAACTAACATTTTATAAGAAAATACTCGCTAGTTCTTGTTTCTTACATGGTTTTTCCCCACGTCTTTGTCCATACCTCTTCTCTCTCACCTCATATGGGGACAATTCTGTTTTTACAGGTCCTGGTTTTTTTTCTTTCTCGCCAGAAGTGATAGCTCATTTCGTTAGAATGGTAGTGAGCTCAAAAGTGGAGGATTATGACTTCAGTTGGGGCTTAATCAGCCTGAGCAGGTGCATTCTAAGTAAGAGAGATACTGTTTTAATGCAAATGTCCCCACTAATTCAAAGAAAGAGAGACATATATAGAAAATGACATAGTAGTTAAGTCAGAATTGTTTCTAAATAGATTGTTTTTTTTTTCCTCTGAATTCCCTGAGCACCAGCAGCAGTGTTTCTCTAATAAATTGAACAGAGATAGAAAGGAAGAGAAGTTGAGGGTGACTGTCTTAATTTTTTGCTCTGAGGGATCAGAGGTGCTTAAGAAAAACAAAGTCAGATTTACATAGTATCATGTTCGTTGTAGACTGGAATTTGATTCTGGGGACCTCCAATAAGAGGGGATGATTATATTAAAAATGCCCAAGGCCCTACTCTAAGGCAACTTTAACTTAAATAGCATATGCCTTAACAGGGTGGCTTTATAGTGAGGTTCCAGAATTTTTCCTAGTCTTCCTTTGTTTTGATGTGTGCCATTATATGAAAAGAGAGAAGATAATTTGTGTAGTATGTCTAAGAACCAGGGCATGCAGAGAGAACCAGTGTGCTGCTTTAGGTGAACAAAATGTTTGTATCAAGTATAATTCTATTTTGCATTTTAGTAAATTTGGATTTTAGAGAAGTACAATAGTTTGACTCAAAAGGCATTAGCCATATATACTTACTGGGTAATGTTTCCATGTTTATTCTGTAATTATTTATTACACTGTACTTTTACGTTTTAGGTATTCTGCATATTTCATAATAAAAATGGTTTTAAAAGTCATTAGTGTGTCCTAGACCTTTGAACCATACCAATTTATTTGTCAAGCATTCCTCCATTTACTTGAAGAATATTTGTTGAAGACCTACTATGCACCAGGCACTGAGAATACAGCAGCAAGCAAAGCAAGTAAAAGTCTCTGATCTCATGGGACTTACATTGTACTTTGTGGGCCACATGGTTTCTGTTGCAGCTACTCACTTGGCTGTTGTTAATGTGAGAGCAGCATAGAACATACGTAGGTGAATGGGAATAGCTGTGTTTCAATACAGCTTTTCAGAATTGGGTGGAAGAAAGGGAACCCTTGTACACTGTTGGTGGGAATATAAATTAGTACATCTATTATGGGAAACAGTATGGAAGTTCCTCAATAAGAAATGCCATATGGCATGTCTGGGTATCCTGTACTCATGTTCTTAGCATTATTCCCAATAACCAAAGTAGAGAAACAACCTAAATGTGGCTCAACAGAAGAATAAAGAAAATGTGGTATAGGTGTAAAATGGAATCTTTAAAAAGAAATCCTATTTGCAACAACATGGGGGTTGGAATGGGATGGTGTTGGTCAAAGGGCATAAAGTTTGTTATGTAAGATGAATAAGTTTTGGAGATCATTTAATATACAGTGTGGTGAAATAATTAACAATAAATTGTATATTTGAAATTTGCTCAGAGAATAGGTGTTGAATATTCTCACTACAAACATAAGTACAAATGATAACTCAGTAGAGGTGATAAGAATGTTAGATTGAGGTGATCATTTTGATTTATATATCAGAGCAACAAGTTGTACAGTTTATACAATTTTTGTCAATATCTCAGAGCTGTTAAAAAATCATGTGCTCCAACCAACCACTGTTAATGGTTCTAACTGTGCTGTTGGAAGAAGGTGCAGAGCCCTCCAGCTATCCTGTTAGGGCTTGTAAGTAACATAAAATTCAGTGCCAATAAGCAATTCTCTTTTCTAGCAGAGAATTTACAGATTGTTTCCTGAATGCATTGCCAAATTTATGATAGTTAAATTGCAATAATGATTTGAAGACTGTAAGCATTGTTTCTTGTTTCTAGTAAGACAAATGATTTAGTCTTTTATCTGACTGGAAAGTTATGTCAGTGCTGAAAATGCTGTGCTCTGTAGTATAAAAGGTTATTAAATCCTTTTAGTGGGTGCGATTGAGATTTCTATTAGATATCCAAATGGAGATGTGAAGAAGGAAGAGATAAATGAGTCTGGAGGTCAGGAAGGACCTAGGGGATAGAGAGACATGGGGGTGTGTGGCTTTTGTTGGTAAGTAAAGTCCTGGCTAGAGATGTTGGGGTGGGGGGTGTCTTTTGTTGGTAGGTAAAGTCCTGGGAGTAATGGAGCATTGGAATAGTTAACAGAGATAGTGCCTAGGGCACTTTGGAGTTTACCAAAGATGCAACTAGCAATGGAAACTGGGTCAAATTGCCAAAGACAGTAGATTTAAGAGGGAACTTACTATGTCCTAGAACAAGTGGTGTTTTGAGGAGGATGTGATAAACCATGTCCAATGCTGCTCAGAAGTCAAAGAAGGCAAGACTAAGGACAGAAGCCATAAGTGACTTGGGTTAGAGCAGTGTACACAAGAGTGAATTTTTAGATCAGTGGCTATAAATCATTAAATCGGAATACACAGCTTGGGTATCTGTGACGTCTGATTGCCGTTTTCTTCTGTCAGTCATTCATCATGACCATTATTTTAGTAGTATTAAAGAAAACTTTAGTACAAAATCAGACCTTATTCATTTCAGAAAGCTGAACTAGGGTAAAGGCTCTCTTATGAAGTTTGCATTGGTCTTTCCCAGTTAAGTCGTGTGACTTTGGAGTCTTACTGTCACCACAGTTTCAGTGGGTTCACATCTTGTTCTTTCAGATTTTCTGGAAGTTGACAGATTTGTTAAATACCATTCAGTTCCTTTGGGCTCACTACCATGTGTGATTTTTATTTTTTAAGTAGGCCGCAGAACTGTGAAATGAGGAGGGTCCTTGTGAATAGAGCAAAGGAGTAGGAGAAAATTGTTGTTTATATATTTGGGCAAAAATCACACGTTGATTATTTATATTTATTTCACCTAACATCATCATGTTGAATTCCTTCCTATAAATTGTAGAGGGAATTTCTACTTGCGCTCAGAGGATAAAATTAAAAGATCTGGAAACTGGCGCAAAAGGAAAATTAAAGGTGTGTGAGGGTCAGTCCTGCTGAGGTGGCTGTACAAGAATGCAGGAGAGCAGCTACTGTATTGTTGCTGAAAGAGGCCAGAACTTGACTCTGGATTTTGTAGCATTGCAGCTTCAGCAAAGAAGGAAACACAACTGTTAGATGACAGCCTGGTGAAGGCAAAAGCAACCAGTGACTCGGGAGAAGCAGAGCTTCTGAGGTCTAAGAAATTTCCCCACAGTGTAGGAAATGTTGGGTAGTATACAGCGTCCTTGACAATGTCCCCTTAATACGTATTTCAGAGTTTCCTAGAATTATATTTTACATCGAGAGGTCATGGTAAAAGCATGGTTATATTAGGGACCCAAGCAGTGTTTATCATTTTGGGGAGAATATCTGTGCTACAGATATCAATGTTATCCACCTCAGGGCATCTTTATGTACTTTGAAAGTTGAGTGAGCACAGCTGAGGCCTTTTGGAAATCCAGCCCCTACTGGGGCTGAGTCCCTGTGTCCTTGCTCACCAACAGCGGGGAGGGGAGGCAAGGCAAGGGAGGCTGGACTTCTTCCTGGAATCCCCAGTAAAACATACTTGAAGTATAAAAATATGTTGTCCTTGAACGCAAATTCCTGGCTACTGGCTGTTAACCCTAGAAAAGGTGAACACATTTTCAGTGGTGTCCTGCATCTGATAACCTGTGTGGTTCACTCTGTGATGAGCCTGGCAGGGCTGTGACCTACACACCAACCTGTGGATAGGCCTTTTCCTTTGTGAACTGTTGCCTTTTCAATCCCAGCTATCCTGCTCTGTTCAAGTGTTAGCAGATTACTTAGATCATTTCCTGTTTAACATCATGAACCATTTCCACCTGGACCCACACATACCTCCATTTGTCTCAGGGAAAGAGTTTCAAAGAAAGCTTCTGTGCATTTTCGAGCACACAGACAGCAGCTGCTGTTGGCCTGTCACCTTTCCGTTTCCTTTGGTGTAACTTGATAGGGACACTTTGAGATATTGTCCAACCACAGAGTTGCCTGCCTTTGGCTCCTGGCTGCTGGGAGCTGGTGCAGGAATGACTGGACATGGGTAAACTAATATAAAAAGAACTTATTAAAAAGCTTATTAAAAACTAATATAAAAACAACTTATTAAAAAGCTAGTGTTTAATAATTTTTAATCATCTAGAAAGATTGCCTGTGAGTAGTTAATACATTTAAGTAGGAATATATTTTTATTTTCAAACTTTGAAGTCTGTTTGGTACACTTTTTCAAAATGGGGTAGAGGGTTTAACACTCATTTTTAACTCATTAGCTCTGATCTTTATAGAGAAGAAAGGACCATGCTAGGGCAGTGGTTCTCAACACTGGTTCCACATCAGCATCATTTGAGGAGCTTGGAAAAAACGAAAAAACCCTGGCCCCACTCCATACCAATTAAATCAGTCCCGCAGGAATGGGGCCTGGGTATTGCTTAAGTTTCCCAGGGGGTTCTCATGTGCAGCCAGCCTGAGGACCACTGCTCAAGCCCTTTCCAAACTCGACATCAGAATGCAGTGATATCAAACCACAAGGCTTTGATTGCAGAGACTTGGTAAAGCCTCTAAAACTTGGTCACTTTTGTTCTCCATCATTATCATGCTAAATCTGCATCCTGTTTTCATCTCATTTGTGCTTAGGAAAATTTTAATGACTACAAATACAGCAGGGAATAGTAGTCATTTGGATTTTGTTGTTTTGGGAGTTGCCTTGGTGTCTAGGCTGAGGTTTATCCCTATTCTACCTTGAAAAAGAGACTTTGTTGTAATATAAGCAACATAAACAAAGTTATAAGGGAAATTTAATATAGGTGACATAGCACTTTAGAAGGTATATTGAAATGTAAACTATTTGGGTAATAATCGTCATTTTCTCTAAAGGTTCTGTAAGACACTACCTGTCGAATCTCTTCAACCAGTTTTTATCACAGTATGTATGGTTAAACTTGGACTCTCTGGAGCTCTTTGAGAAAAGATGATTCTATTATCTCAGTTTTCTCATATAGCTCAGAGTTTATCCCAGCAGAGAACATGAGAACTTAAAATGTGGTTCCACAAAGCAATCTCTCTGAATCTCCACTGCCTAATAGATTTCTAGCTAATTGAACTGTTTTATATTGGCTCGGGGTTATTATTACAGACACAGGTGCCAGGCCATAAAGCTATTGCATTCAGTAGCACTTGGGAAAGCTGCTATTTGTCCTTTCCCTGAGTGCCCTCGGACTGCTAGGCTTTGGGTTGTATGTTATTTTTATAATTTTTCTATAGTAGCCCCCATTTTTTCTTTTGTTGCTTCTAATCTGCCGTGGATCTGGAAAGTAGGTGATCAAATTCTTTAGAATTGTGGGTCAAAGAAGAGTAAATAGGTTGTCTGTAAGGGCCCAAGGATCTCTTCTACAAATAAGATCTATGAATTGCAATAAAAGGACTTTGCTGACTTTTTGTTTTATTTCTGGTCTTTTATGTCCTAGAAAGGATGAGCTTAATGGTAATTTCTAAGCAGGGGGCAAGGAGCTATGTAGACTAGTGAAGTGGGGGTATTAAATGAAAAGCATTCTAGAATTTGGAGTTTCCCAGTTTTGTATTTGCTCCTATCTCTAAATCTGAGTCCTGTATTTTCAATATTGGATCTTGTTGAGGAGCTAGACACGCCTACACATGGGAGGGGCCACAATAATACTAAGTGTCACAGTGAGCTGGGGGAGACCAGAGTTAGGGGCGTGGAATAGGAGAAGCTATGTAACGCCTTTTATGTTCTAGGTAGTGTTCTGTGTGCCTTCCATATACAATAACCTTCCCAATAACCCCCCCCCCAATAATGCAGCTTTCAATATAAAGCTGTTGATGATTGATTGCTGGGCATTATGGAGCCAGGCTTATGACTGAAGTTTGCCCGATATATAACAACATTTTGTATTTTACGTGAATTAATATTTTAGACCCTTCATGTAGAGTTGATGTTTTATTATATTCATTTGATCTTTGAAAAAGATCTTAGGGAAGTGGGTACTACTGCTGTCTCCATCTCGCAGAGAGGGAAACTGAGCCAAAGAAAGTTTCAGTAACTCACCAAGAACCACTCAGTCAATAATCATTAGTCCTGGGACTTGAATTGAACATGGGCATTCTGACTTGAGGCATCCTGCTCTTACAAGCTATGTTCTTTGAGGTGTTTAAGGATGTCCTATTAGTCACTTGATTCTGAGTTTTTATTACAAACAATGACATGCTGAACCTTTCCATGCATGAAATTTTCTTCTTCGGTTTATTTTTGTAGAAAAAAAATCCTTAAGCAGAACCTCAGTGTCATGAGTTGGATTGTACCTGCCAGTTCACATGTGGACGTCTTCACTCTCTGTCTTAGAATAGGAAGCTGCTGATGGTTCTGAGGAAAGCCACTGGAAATCATGTCGAAGTATTTCCTTAGGGTTTTCCTTTCTTTTGTAAAGTAGTCCTACCAGGGTGGTAGAAATCGGAGGAGTAGAGCTACTTTATTAAAGAAGTCCTAATGATACCATTAATATTATTATTGGTACCCAGTAATGGTACTAATATTACTGGGAGACAACATAATGGCTGTGCTGGGGGCTTTGTAGGAGCTGATCAATCCCCAACTGTGAAATGGGGATGGTAGTGTCTGTCTCATGTGTTTGTTGAGTAGATGGAGGTTATTAGCCATTACATTCGCCTCTATTTATCTGGCTTATACCTAACACTTCTGCGTACATTATCTGAAACCTAGCAATCTCTTCTCTGGTTTATCCAGGTAGTTCATTAAAAGATTCTGTTGTTTATTTTGGTGATGCGAGCTGTGTGTGTATGAGAGTGTGTGTTTTATGGCTGATACGTAGTATAGGTGCTTGGTGCTACTTCACATAAAATATTTTCCAGACCAAAAGAGATTTCTTATGCAATTTAGATATTCTTGGTAACTATAAAATGAAATGCTTGTGTATATATATACATGCACACACATGGCTCTTTTAGTGTTTGAATATTTTCTGTTCATTAACCAATAATTTGTATTAATTTTATTTGTAGTCTATTCAGATATCGTGAATTTAAATGACTACTTAAAAGGATGCTTTAGAACAGCAGTTCTCAACCTGTGGGAACTGTATTAAAGGGCTGCGACATCAGGAAGGTTGAGAACCACTGCTCTCTTTATTCTGTGCCTTATATATTCACATCACCAGCTGGGTACCCCTTGAAGTATAAGTACATCAGTTTGAGAAGCCCGAGTCTGGGGGGTTGGTTGCCCATTTGTCCTTGTATCAGAAAAGCCCTCCAAGTTACTTTTTGAGGAAAATCTGGTCAGGCCTGTAGCTGTTTCTGCAGAGGTGAGAATGCCTATTTTTTTGGAATATGTTCTCCAGTGCTACTCCTTCCAGCTGGGATGAGGTGAGAAGCACTTGGCTTTGTACTTGACTGGGGAAGTATCAGCATCAGGTCCATTATGGGGTGTACAACCAGAAGTTCATAGCCATACAATTATGTAACACTAGATAATAGTTATGGAGACGTGCCTGCAGAATATGTCAATGTAATTTTTTTTAATTTAAAAATACTTCATCATCTCCATGCCTTGTTGCATGAAATTTGATCCAGTTTATTACCTGCTCTTTATATAACACTCAGATGGTTCCAAAGATCCCTGTGGTAACTTAGTGGATCTCTTTCAGAATGTTAGATTTTTTAGTAATTGAAACTTTTAAATATCGTTTTCATAGAATTAAATCACTTTCCTAAAGTGTTTACTGGGGCCACCTTGGTTGGTTTTTTCAAGGAGGCTGCCTGCCTTTGCTGTTAATTTTTTTTAACATATGCATGCATGTCATCTAGTTCTTTATGTGTTCTAAAATTTGTTGCTGGGTCAGTTCAGCCCACCAGACAGCTGAGTTCTTGAAAACCTAGTTTAAGACTTGGATCTTCTGAATGGTGCTTTAGTACAAGGCTGTCTACTTACACTGAGGCACACTGCTCAGAAAATCCCTGTGAGCCCTTATTTACCATGAGGATTGTGTTACATAGTAGCCTCATTATGAGGACACAGGGGAGAAACTTCTCCCTGCTCTCAGTACCCACAGGAGTTGTGTTGGTCTAGAGTAACCTGCTTGTTTTTTCTTAGAAACATCATTTTTCGTGCAGCTGTTTCTTCATGCTGCCAACGGCCATGCCGAAAGCCTAGTTTGTGGCCTTGCTATAGTGCTTAGAACCTTGAATTGTGTGGCTTTTAAAAAATTTTCATAAAAAGAATTAAACTCCGTCTTAACCTCATGTTCTTAAAATGTAAAATGCTTGTCTTTTCTTCCCTGTAGAAAACCCACATTTGTGAACTGTTTCAGATGCTTTTTTTTAGGATATATGGGGGAAAAATAATCACCCCACGCTGTCAGTGAACGGTGAAGCAAATACAGTGTAGTTATCTTGGGAGCCTTCGTTGTGAGGGCCTGGCCCTCAGGCCTCAGCCATGGATCCCAGTTAGCCCTGAAGCCCAGCCGGACCCACTGTCCTGAAACCTGTGTGAGCCCCTCTGCTTCCCACCTCGCCACAGTGCTCTTCAGTACTCCCTGGCCGTCCTGCCCCATCCAGACCAGATGTGCTGGAAATGCAATCGTGCCTCCAGGATGCCATCACTACCATCCTACTATTGTTTTTGAAAAACTTTGGGTCGCATTTATGTGAGGAACATCATTCTGGTTAGGCTAGGTTGTACTGCAGACACAAACACCACTGAATGCATCTTCCTGGCTTAAAATAGCATCATGCTGCCTGTCTGTTGCAGGTCTGCAGAGGACCCAGGCTCATTGAGCTGCTGCCATTTACAATCTTGCTACTCACTATGCCAGAGGGAGGGAACGGGAGGTTTCCATGGGTAGTTAACTGTGCTGGCCTGGACATGAGACGTGTGCCATTTTTGCTTGGAATTTATTTGCGAGAACTAGAAATAATCGGTCATTCACACTAATGCCTAGATTTTGGAATTAGCATTATTATTTTTTTTTTAGTTACAGTCTCATCCTATTTTTGTTCCAAAAAAATCAGTTTTCTAGGATATGTGAACTTCAGCAAAACAACACGTTAAGTTTGGGGCAGAAATCAAACCGGGATATGAACTGGAACCAGGTGTGCAGCTGTTATGACATGCATATCAAAAGGAAGTGTGTATTTGCGGAAGCTGGATACTGACTCGAAAGCTAAACTTTCTAGCAACCCATGTAGAAAGGAAACCTGTGTGAGAGAGAGATGTGACCCATAGGATGGGGATTTCTAACATGGGGTCAGGGGACACGTTTCTGAGCTCCCTGACGTCGTGTGCATAGTCTAGGATGTGCATGCTGAGCGAGGCGTCATGGCTTTCATCACATCCTTGGGAGGATGTATGACATGCTCCCTCCCCCCAAATCCCAGGTTGAAAATCACTATGTAAGATAAATATAGACCTATTCCTCAAAAGATGCACCATAGACTTCTGATGTTAAGTCCAAACAGGAATTCCTCCCAGGGGTGATTTTAGGAGATGGTGATATAACAAGTACTCCCCCGCACTTAATAGTAGGTGTGATGAATTTCATAGGTGCATTTATTACAGTACTTTGCAATATAGGTTGATAGGATTCTGTGGAAGCTAACTCAATAAAGCAAATCTGGGGGGCTCTGGGGGGGGG
>CAUYQV010013026.1:0-25703 GCA_963574575.1 Galagoides demidoff | reverse complement strand
AGGTTCAAACCCAGCCTCAGCCATAAAAAAAAAAAACCCTAAAAAATAAAAAACCTAGCTTCCACAATGGCCCTAGTGACAAAACAGTGCAACAGTCCTTGACATAACAAGACTAATAAAACTCCACCCAACTTATTGATTATCTCAATAAATGTAAATGACTTGAATTCCCCACAGAAAAGGCATGGACTGGCTAACTTTATTTTAAAAAGTATAAACCGGGGGTGGCACCTATGGCTCAAAGGAGTAGGGCTCCATTCCCATATGCCAGAGGTGGCGGGTTCAAATCCAGCCCTGGCCAAAAGCTGCAAAAAAAAAAAAAAAAGTACAAACTGGCTTGGCGCCTGTGGCCGAAGTGGCTAAGGTGCCAGCCACATTCACCTAAGGTGGTAGGTTCAAATCCACCCCGGGCCTGCCAAGCAACAATGATGGCTGCAACCAAAAAATAGCTGGGCCGTGTGGTAGGTGCCTGTAGTCCCAGCTTCTTGGGAAGTGGAGGCAGGAGTATCACTTGATCCCAGGAATTGGAGGTTGCTGTGAGCTGTGATGCTACAGCACTCTAACAGGGGCAACAGCTTGAGGCTCCATCTCAAAAAAAAAAAAAAGTACAAACCAAGTATTTTCTTTCTTCAGGAAACACTTCTAACCCACAAGGACATATGAAGACATAGGGTGAAGGACTGGAAAACAATATTTCAGGAAAATTAAAAACAAAGGAAAGTGAGTGTCATAATTTTCTTTGCAGATATAATTGGGTATAAAACCACAAAAGTAAAAAAAAAAACAACTAAAGATAGACACTATACATTGGTCAATGGAACAATACAACCAGAGGATATATGCACTATGCTGGGTACAGTGGCTCACTCCTGTAATCCTAACATTTTGGGAGGCTGAGGTGGGTGGATCCCTGGAGCTTAGGAGTTGGAAACCAGCCTGAGCAAGAGCAAGACCCCATCTCTAGTCCTAGCTACTTGAGAGGCTGAGACAAGAAATTGTTTGACCCCAAGAATTAGAGGTTGCTGTGAGCTATGACACCATAGCACTCTACCAAGGGTGACAAAGTGAGACTCTGTCTCACAAAAAAAAAAAAATATTATATATATACACACACACAAACTTTTTATATATGTACATAACATAAATGCTCCCAGATTTATAAAACAGGCCCTTCTTAGTCTGAACAATATGATTACCAACAACCCCAGAATAGCTGGGGCTTCAACATCCCACTGACAGAATTGGGCAGCTCTAAAGCAGAAACTAAATAAAGAAATGATAGCCTGGTGTGGTGATGCATGCCTGTAATCCTAGCACTTTGGGAAGCCAAAGTGGGAGGAGATTGCTTGAGGTCAGGAGTTTGAGACTACCCTCAGCAAGAGCAAGACCCCCCCATCTCTACTAAAAATAGAAAAACTAGCTGGGCTTTGTAGCAGGTGCTTTGTAGTCTCAGCTACTTGGGAGGCTGAGGCAAGAGGATCTCTTGAGCCCAGGAGTCTGAGGTTGCTATGAGCTATGATGACACCATGGCACTCTACCCAGGGCAGTAGTGTCAGATTCTATCTCAAAAAAAAAAAAAAAATGGTGGACTTAAACATGACTCTAGAAGAACTGGGCTTGACAGACATCTACAGAATGTTTTACCCCAATACTACTGAACATACATTCTTCTCATCAGTTCCTGGATTATTCTTCAAGATCAATCATATCTTTTTTTTGAGACAGAGCCTCAAGCTGTCACCCTGCTGGGTAGAGTGCTGTGGCATCACAGCTCACAGCAATCTCCAACTCCTGGGCTCAAGCGAGTCTCCTGCCTTAGCCTCCCAAGTAGCTGGGACCACAGGTGCCTGCCACAACGCCTGGCTATTTTTTTTTGGTTGCAGCCATCATTGTTGTTTGGCGGGCCCAGGCTGGATTCAAACCCGCCACCTTAGGTGTATGTGGCTGGCGCCTTAGCCACTTGAGCCACAGGCACTGAGCCAAGATCGATCATATCATTAAGACACAATCAGGCCTCAACAAATTAAAAAAATAGAAATTATACCTGGTATTTTTTATGGACCACAATGGAATAAAGTAGGACTCAATGTCACACTCATCCTCACACAAAGTTATGGACTCTATACAGCCTATTGCTAAATAATAGTTGGAACAAAGAGGAGATGAAGATGGAAATCATCAGATTCCTTGAAAAGAATGGCAATGAAGCCAAACCACAAGATATCAAAACCTCTGGGAGACTGCAAAGGCATTTCTGAGAGGGAAATTTATCCCATTAAATGTCCACATCCAGAAATCAGTCAGAGTGGAAGTCTAATGACTCATCTCAGAGAGCTGGAAAAGGAAGAACAATCCAATCCTAGACCAAGCAGAAGGAAAGAATCAAAATCAGACCAGAACTAAATGAAATGAAGAACAAAAGAGCCCTTCCGAAGATTAATGAAACAAAAAGTAGGTTTTTGAAAAGAAACAAAATTGATACATCCTTGGCTAGATTAACTAGAAACAGATAAGCAAGATCTCTAACAAATTCAATTGGAAATGAAAATGGGGAAATAACAACTGATAACAGAGATACAAAAGATCTTCACTGAATACCACAAAAATCTCTATGCCCAGAAATTTGAAAATATGGAAGAAATTGACAAATGCCTGGAATCACACTAACTCCCTACACTCAAACAAGAACTCTTGAACAGACCAATTTCAGTCTCTTAAATTGAAAATAACAATAAAAACTTCCAAAAAAGAAAATCCTGGGTGTGGCGCCTGTGGCTCAGTGAGTAAGGCACCGACCCCATATACCAAGGGTGGCGGGTTCAAACCTGGCCCCTGCCAAACTGCAGCAAAGAAATAGCCGGGCGTTGTGGCAGGCACCTGTAGTCCCAGCTATTTGGGAGGCTGAGGCCAAAGAATCACCTAAGCCCAAAAGCTGGAGGTTGCTGTGAGCTGTGACACCACAGTACTCTACTGAGGGCGACAAAGTGAGACTCTGTCTCTAAAAAAAAGAAAAAAATATCCTGGACCAGATAGTTTTATAGGAGAATTCTACCAAACCTTGAAAGAAGAGCTGGTATCCATATTGCAGAATCAATTCCAAAATATTGAGAAGGAAGGAATTCACTCCAACACCTCTATAAAGCAAATATCATCCTGATACCCAAACTGCAAATGCACACAACAAATTAAGAAAACTACAGACCGATATCATTAATGAATATCAATACAAAAATACTCAATAGGGCCAGGTGTGGTGGCTCACGCCTATAACCCCAACACTCTGGGAGGCTGAGGCCGGTGGATGCTTGAGCTCACAAGTTCAAGACCAACCTGAGCAAAAAGCAAGACCCTGTATCTACTAAAAATAGAAAAACTGAGGCAAGAGGATTGCTCGAGTCCAAGAATTGGAGGTTGCTGTGAGCTATGACACCATAGCACTCTACCCACAGTGACAGCTGGAGACTCTGTCTCAAAATATATATATATTCAATAAGATCTTTTTTATTTTATTTTATTTTATTCATTTATTTAATTTTTGAGACAGAGTCTCAAGCTATTGCCCTGGATAGAGTGCCGTGGCGTCACAGTTCACAGCAACCTCAAACTCTTCAGCTTAAGCTATCTTGCCTTAGCTGCACAAGTAGCTGGGACTACAGGCGCCCACCACAAGGCCCAGCTATTTTTTGTTGCAGTTATCATTGTTGTTTTAGCTGGCCTGGGCCAGGTTCGAACATGCCAGCCTCAGTGAATGTGACCAGCGCCCTGCTCACTGACTATAGGTGCTGCCACTCAATAAGATCTTAACAAACAGAATTTTAGCTACACATTAAAAAAATTATCCATTATGACCAAGTGGGTTTCATACCAGGGATGCAAGTCTGGTTCAGCATACACAAATCTATAAACATAATTTATCACATAAACAAAAGTAAAACAAGAGAAAGCTTTTTACAAAATTCAGTATCCTTTTTTTGATAGGAACAATCAAGAATATAGGTATAGGTGGGATATTTCTCAAACTGATAGAACCCATTTACAATAAACCCACAGCTATTATCATATTGAATAGAGAAAAGTGGAAAGCATTCCTGCTTCAAACGGGAACCAGACAAGGATGCCCAATATCACCACTATTTTTCAACATAGTGCTGGAAGTTTTAACCAATTCAATCACACAAGAGAAAGATATTAAGGGTATCCAAATGGGAACAAAGGAGATCAAACTATTGCTCTTCACATATGATATAATCCTATACTTAAAAACTCTAAGGACTCAACCACAAGACTCTTCAAAGTGATCGCAAGATATAGTAATGTTTCAGATTATAAAATCAATGTACACAAATCAATAGCCTTCATATACACTAACAAGAGTGAAGCTGAGAATCAAATCAAAGATATGATACCTTTCACTGTAGCATCAAACAAAATGAAACACCTCAGCATACATCTAACAAGGAATGTGAAGGCTCTTGACAGAATTATGAATCACTGAGAAAAGAAATAGTAGAGGACATTGACAGATGGAAGTACATATTATGCTCATGTCTTGGAAGAATCAATATTGTTAAATGTCTATAGATTTAGTGAAAAAGTAATCTATAGATTTAGTGAAAAAGTAATCTATAGATTTAGTGAAATCGCCATTAAAATACCAATGTCTTACTTTGAAGATCTTGAAAAAGATAATTCTATGGGGGGGTGTGCTGTTGTTTTTATTTACTTATTATTATTTTTTTGAGACAGAGTGTCACTATGTAGCCCTGGGTAGAGTACCGTGGCATCATGGCTCACAGCAACCTCAAATTCTTGGGCTTAAGCAAATTCTCTTGCCTCAGCCTTCCAAGTAGCTGGGACTACAGGTGCTCGCACAACACCCAGCTATTTTTGGTTGCAGTTGTCATTGTTGTTTAGCAGGCCTGGACCAGGATCCAACCCACCAGCCTCCGTGTGTGTGACTGGCACCCTACCCACTGAGCTACAGGTGCCAAGCCATTTGCTGTTTTTTTGTTTATTTATTCGAGACAGAGTCACACTCTGTCACCCTGGGTGAAGTGCCATGGTGTCCTAGCCCACAGCAACCTCAAATTCTTGGGTTCAAACAATCCCCCTGCCTCAGCCTCCTGAGTAGCTGGGACTGCAGGTGCCTACCACTATTTCCAGCTAGTTTTTTGTATTTTTTTTTTTTTAGACAGTTTCCCTATGTCACCCTACTCACTGAGCTACAGATGCCACCCAGTTTTTTGTATTTTTAAAAAACAGGGTCTCGGCTTGGCACCCATAGCACAGTGGCTACTATGTCAGCTACATGCACCAAGGTTGTCAGGTTCAAACCCAGCCCTGGCCAGCTAAACAACAATGACAACTGCAGGGTGGTGCCTGTGGCTCAATGGCAAGGGCACTGGCCCCTTATACCAAGGGTGGCCTGTTCAAACCCAGCCCCAGCCAAACTGCAACAAAAAAATAGCCAGGTACTGTGGTGGGTGCCAGTAGTCCCAGCTACTTGGGAGGCTGAGGCAAGAGAATCACCTAAGCCCAGGAGTTGGAGGTTGCTGTGAGCTGTGTGATGCCACAGCACTCTACCGAGGGTGATAAAGTCAGACTGTGTCTCTAAAAAAAAAAAAAAAAAATACAGACATAGGTCTCTGGAACAGAACAGAGAATCCAGAGATAAAACTAGTCTCATAGTCTCATATAGCTATCTAATCTTCCCCAGTGAATAAAGCATTCACTGGGGAAAAGATCCCTATTTAATAAATGGTGCTGGGGGAAAAAAATAAATGGTACTGGGAGAATTGGTTAACCACATGTAAGAGAATGAAACTCAACCTGCTCCTTTCACCATTTACAAAATTTAACTTGTAATGGATGAAAGATCTAAATCTAAGACATGAAACAATAAAAACTCTAGAAGATAGTGTGGGAAAAACTCCTGATCTTATTGGCCTAGGGAAAGAATTTATGAAGATGACCCCGTTGGCAATTGCAGCAGCAACAAAACTAAATAGGACCCAATGAAGTTAAAGTTTTCATACAGCTAAGGATACAATACACAAAACCAAAAGACAGCCTTCAGCATGGGAGAAGATATTTGCATGCCATGAAACCAACAAAGGGGTAATCACCAGAATCTACAATGAACTCAAGCATATCAATGAGAAAGCAAACAACCCCATTAAAAACTGGGTAAGAGACATGAAGGAAAAACTTTTCTCATGAGGACAGAAGAATGATCAATAACGCATGAAAAAATGCTCATCATCCCTAATTATCAGAAAAATGTAAATCAATACCATATCACCTAACCCCAGTGAGAATGGCCCACATGATAAGGTCTCAAAGCAACAGTTGTTGGTGTGGGTGTGGAGACAAGGAACACTCATGCTCTGTTGGTGAATTGCAAACTAATACAGCCTCTAAGGAAAGAAATATGGAGGCTCGGCGCCTGTGGCTCAAGTGGCTAAGGCGCCAGCCACATACACCTAAGGTGGCAGGTTTGAATCCAGTCCGGCCCGCCAAACAACAATGATGGCTGCAACCAAAAAATAGCCGGGCGTTGTGATGGGCGCCTGTGGTCCCAGCTACTTGGGAGGCGGAGGCAGGAGACTTGCTTGAGCCCAGGATTTGGAGGTTGCTGTGGGCTGTGATGCCACAGCACTCTACCCAGGGGAATAGCTTGAGGTTCTGTCTCCAAAAAAAAAAAAAAGAAAGAAAGAAAGAAAGAAGTAGCAGATTCCTCAAGTACCTAGTAGTAGACTTACCATTTGACTTTGCAATTCCACTACTAGGTATTTACTCATTTACCACAGGGGCATTTGCACTAAAATGTTCATAGCCATTCGGTTCACAATCACAAAGCTGTGGAAACAACCCTGTGAATGGATTAATACCATGTATACCATGGAATACTATTTATCCATAAAAAAATATGGAAATTTTGCATCCTTTGTAACAACCCAAATGGATATGGATAAAAAGCATGACATGTACTCAATATCAGTTTGAAACTAGAAGATTAATAATCACAGTCCTTCATGAGAGAACATCTCAAACTCAAGAAGAGGGGAGGAAGGGAAGGGTTCAGTAGCTTCCCACCTGGTTGGCACAATGCATGGATATAGGGCACACTCCCTGGGTATAGGACACAACCACAACTCTGGTTTTTACCTGTCATGTGTAATTTATATAACCTAATGGTTTGTACCATCATATTAATCTGAATTTTAAAAAGAATGGAAAGAAAACCTAGGAGAAAGAAAGAGACATACTGCAAGGGTATGCACATAGAGTGGCAGAAGAATTTGCTGTGTTTAGGCCATCTGAGGAGGCCAGATCACCTAGTGGGAACTTAGAGGGGGCAGAGAATTTAATGGGGTTGGTGAGGAGGAAGAGCTCCCTGGAAGAAGAGAGGTGATCCATAGGCTCAGTGCAGTTCCTGCCAAACTCTCAGTTTTTTGTAGTAAAACTTGACACACAGTTTCTCAAATTTATATGGAAAAGTTGGGCAGCGCCTGTGGCTCAATGGGTAGGGCACCAGCCCCATATATAGAGGGTGGTAGGTTCAAACCTGGCTCCCACCAAACTGTAACATAAAAATAGCCAGGCGTTGTGGCAGGCGCCTGTAGTCCCTGCTACTTGGGAAGCTGAGGCAAGAGAATTGCCTAAGGCCAGGAATTGGAGGTTACTGTGAGCTGTGATGCCACAGCACTCTCCTGAGGGCAATAAAGTGAGACTCTGTCTCTAAAAAAAAAAAAAAAATTTATATGAAAAAGTAAAGGCCTTAGAAGTAAAAGGTCTTATTAACAACCTATATAACAGAAAAAAAACAATCAAACAGAAAGTAAGAGAAATGAACTCACAGCACATAATTGCCCCTCTGAAGAGAAAACTCAAAACCCCCTTTGTTTAATTAAAACATTTGTGTTGGCTCAGTGCCTGTAGCTCAGCAGTTAGGGTGCCAGCCACATACACTGGGGCTGGCCAGTCTGAACCTGGCCTGGGCCTGCCAAACAACTGTAACAACTAGATATCAAAAAAAGAGCTGGGCGTTGTGGAGGGCACCTATACTCCCAGCTACCTGGGAGGCTGAGGCAAGAGGCCACTTAAGCCCAAGAGTTTGAGGTTGCTATGAGCTGTGATGCTACGACATTCTACCAAGGGCAACAACAATCAAAAACCAAAAAACCATCTGTGTTGTAAATTGTTCTCTCTAAGACAGGGGTGTCCAACCTGCTGCCCACAGGCCACATGCTGATTTTGTGAGGACTTTTTTTTGCTTATCTGTGATGTCAGATGTCACAAAAAGTACACAGAATTTTTATTTTTGCTAATCAGCTTTTGTGAGTGTTTGTATATTTAACATGTAGCCCAAAATAACTCTTATTCTTCCAGTGTGCAGCAGAGAGGGTCTTAGTGTCTAAGGCTGCATTTTCTCAGCTTTGAAGAACCCTTAGCAGACAGTAAGGGTATGAGCTCTCTGCTCTAACTCTGCCTCAGTTCTTGCCAGCACCTGATTCCAAGCACTCAGATAAAGTTAGTCTCAAAGAGAAAAGTGGGGGGGAGGGGAGAATGGAAAAAGCAAACACTACTGCTCTGCAGCTGCTCCTGTTATCTGTTTGCTGAAGCAGCGGGGAAAGAGCCATTTTTACCCTTTAAAAGGCCAACCACTTTTCCTCAACTGCCCTGGTATTTTCACTTCTTTCTCTGTGTGCCATCGCCACTTTCCCTCCCTCCCTCCCTCCTTTCCTTTTCTTCCTTCCTTCCTAGTAAAACAACCTTTGTACTTCTTTCTGTCCTAATCAAACTTTCTCCAATCCACCCTAACAAGAAGAGCCTAAGCTCAGTACCTGTAGCTCCCCAGCTAGGGTGCCAGCCACATACACAGGAGCTGATGGGTTTGAATCCCGCCTGGGACTGCCAAACAACAATGACAACCAATGACAATTACAACCAAAAAAAAAAAAAATAGCCAGGCATTGTGGTTGTGGTGGGCGTCTGTAGTCCCACCTACTTGGGAGGCTAAGGCAAGAGAATTGCTCAAGCCCAAAGAATTTGAGGTTGCTATGAGCTGTGATGGGTGACAGCTTGAGACTCTGTCTCAAAAAAAAAAAAAAAAAGAGCCTAGATAAGTCTAACAAGAAGTTTCCACCCTAACAAGAGCCTAGATAGTCTAAAAGGAGAGAAACAAAATGAATGTATCCGTTCTGCCAGACGTCTAGATCAGTTAGGAAGCTGAGTCATTAGAGCAGTGTGGGTATTTGCTTAACAATGAAACATTACAGCGGTGCCTGTGGCTCAATGGTAGGGTGCCCGCCCCATATACCAAGGGTGGTGGGTTCAAACCTGGGCCCTGCCAAATTGCAACAAAAAAATAGTTGAGCTTTGTGGCAGGCGCCTGTATTCACAGCTACTCAGGAGGCTGAGGCAAGAGAATCACCTAAGCCCAAGAACTGGAGGTTGCTGTGAGCTGTGACACCATAGCACTCTACTGAGGGTGACAAAGTGAGACTCTGTCTCAAAAAAAAAAAATATGGCTCAGCACCTGAGGCTCAATGGGCTAAGGCACCAGCCACGTACACCTAAGGTGGTGGGTTCAAATCCCCAGCCCGGGCCTGCCAAACAACAATGATGGCTGCAACCAAAAAATGCCCAGGCGTTGTGGCGGGCGCCTGTGGTCCCAGCTACTTGGGAGGCAGAGGCAGGAGACTCGCTTGAGCCCAGGAGTTGGAGGTTGCTGTGAGCTGTGATGCATAGCACTCTACCCAGGGGGATAGCTTGAGGCTCTGTCTCAAAAAAAAAAAAAAAAGAGAAAGACATAACATGGGGAAAAAGCAGGCTGGCAGCACACACTTAAAACATTGAAAATTTGCTCAAGTTGTTTTTATAAAGGTCTGGAAAACACAGTCTTGGTTTGAAAGGACACTGTGCCTTTAAATTGCTTACTGATCCCACCCAGTTCTTGCACCCTGGCCAAATGCCTGGCCACTCTTGCTTTAACTTAGTTTAATAAACATGAATAAAAAAGATTGCAAAAGATCCAAAAGCAAAGACAATTGACAATTTTTATTTCCTACAGGACAATATCAAATAGCTAACTTTATCTCCAACAGTTGGCATTTACTCAACCAGTCTTTAATTCCTGTTTCACAAACTTATAAGGTAAGAGTAACTGCTTTGTTTTAGTCATTTGGAATCAGATAGGACTAATTAAGAACTGTGGAAGACTACATGAATTTACATACTTAGTAGGTAAAAAAAGCTTGTCAAAAGTTTATTATCCTCTGTCATTACTTTAAATCAATGATCAGAAAATATATTATTAAGGTGTAGAAATTAAAAGTTTGTTTTAATTTCATTGAGAAACCAGGCTACTAATACGGTCTACTGTCTAGCATTTCAATGATGTTGCTATCTTCTGGAACTTCTTTTTCTTAATCTGGAACACGTTTTTAAATTCAGGATTAACAATACTTCATAACTGCTGGTTTGGCAGTTTGATAAAGTCTTCAATCATTCTATCTTCATGTAGAAACAAATGGGAAATGAATAATGCAAATAAAATTTGTAAACTCTGCTAAAATATACTTTTGTTTAAGAAAAGTCATAAAATAGAAAGTCTTGGATTTACTTTGCTCAAAATAAATTTGAGGCAAAAAAGCAAAACTCTGGCATTTGGTTACAGATCATCATTATTTCTACATTTATAAAACTTTAACCTATAGTAAACATAGAGGTTTTTCAGTTCTTTCACTTAACTACTGGCCTTTTTTTTTTTTCCTGAAAGCTGTTTTGCCTGTATATGACATGTGAAAGAAAGAAAGGTGAGAATTATTACAAACTGAGACAAAATAAAACGTGGTAAAAGTGATGAGAAATGTGTGGGCTCAAGCTGCCAAATTAATAAGGAAGAAAGAGATTTCAGGAAGGCAGCAGAACTACAGAACTAAAGAGAAAAAAGTAGAAAGGTATGAGTGTCCTCTGACTAATATTGGCAAACAGAAAGGAATAGCAAGACATTGGTTTGGAAGGCTAGATAAAAAATATCAGAGCAAATAATAATAAAATATGAGATATTGTGACTATTGCTAATGAATAAGTTATGTTTGTGAATTTATCTATAGGAGCTGACTTATGAATTCCTAATTATATGCCCGGAAAACAATAGGAGCAGGTGCTTAGTTTGGAGAAAAGATAAGTCTGTATTTAAAGCCAGCTTTCCCAAAGGTGTGTCTCATTCTACAAATGAGAAGAAAGTGGTTCTCTTCTCAGGGTTCTGTATGGGATTCACCTTTTTTAGGATTTTAAAGAGTTGCTTGATCATGTAGCTTGTAAAATCTTGTTTGTTCTTAATGAAATTCAATTCTTAGTTCTTAGTTCCAGAATTTCTGAGATTTTTTTTTTTTTAATGGTATGAACTCAATCAACAAGAAGAGTCATTTATAACTCTAGGGATATGGTGTCATTCCTTTTCCCCTCTGAAAATGGACCAGCAGCTGTGTTTTTCTATGTAGACTTATCATTACCCTCATTTTCAGACTTAAAGTCATGTTATCCTTCTGTATTCTCCTTGGTCAGCAGGGGAATAAGTTGAGGAGGGGTATCCTTTGTGTATTCTACTTCCACAGCCTGCTTCTTGTTTTTGTTTTTAATACTCAGCTGTCTTTACATCTTAGTACACCTGGGCTGTAGATCACTTGGCATTTGTCCAGTTGTGCTTGATTTGTCCTTGATGCACTTGCTAGCTGAGATGCTTGGTCCTACTGATCCAAAGTTCTCTTAATAAGCCAGATGATGCTATTTGAGGAGCAGACTATGGTATGAAGCTATCCGTTGGTCCACCCCCAACCCAACAGCTTGGTTTCCCTTTGAGGTTTATCCATCTGGCATGTATGAAAAAGTCAATCCCCCATCTCAATCCTCACTGCCTTTGCATATTTTTCCACCCTCTATTCAAAGCATGGAAAAATCTTGCTCATGATTTCCCAATTCCCCGTCCTTGAAGGCAAGGTGCCAAAGAAAGAGAATGCGATTCCTTATGATTTCCCAATTCCCTGTCCTTGAAGGCAAGGTGCCAAAGAAAGAGAATGTGATTCCTTTTCCAGAACCCTCAAAGTCCGTAAAGTTTAAATAGGCAAGCATTTTCAAACCATGCTGGATATGGGTTCAATATAAGCTTTTGTGTTTCCATTCTCTTGAGACTACTGAAGTAGCAACTCATGAGTCTTCTCTTTTTTTTTTTTTGAGACGGAGCCTCAAGCTATCCTCCTGGGTAGAGTGCCATGGCATCACAGCTCATAGCAACCTCCAACTCCTAGGCTCAAGCAAGTCTCCTGCCTCAGCCTCCCAAGTAGCTGGGATCACAGGCGCCCGTTGCAACCATCATTGTTGTTTGGTGGGCCTGGGCTGGGGATTCAAACCCGCCATCTTAGGTGTACGTGGCTGGCGCCTTAGCCGATTGAGCCACAGGCACCGAGCCAAAACTTCCCTTTCCCCATCAGGACCATTTCTGTAGTCACTGAGGACTTTTTTTTTTTTTTTCCAGTTTTTTTTGGCCACGGCTGGGTTTGAACCTGCTACCTCTGGCATATGGGGCCGGTGTCCTACTCCTTTGAGCCACAGGCACTGCCCCCATGAGTCTTCTCTTAATGGGGAAGTCTGTATGTTTCAGAGTCATCTGGTGTCTAGTTGGGCATGCTAACTGTTGGTGACTGAGGATTTTAATACAGAATTAGATACAGAAAAGTAGTTTCACAGGGCTGTTCAGAGGGTGTGCTTCTTCAAATTCTATCTCTGTCCATTAGTCTTCCAGCTTACAGTGGAAGAAAAGTGCTGTTTTTAGGCAAATCTGTTATTTTTGTTTTCATATTTTTTTTTCATTCATTGGCTATGCAGCTGCAATCCAGTTTGGATCCCTGGTGGAGAAAAAGTTTCCAAAGCAGAATAGATATGAGAAATGGGGTTCTACGAAAACAGAGGACAATTTAATTTTTGCCTTGAACTCTGAACGCCCTGAAGTTGTGTGTAGAGTATTAAAAAATGGTGGTGGTTATCTATAATTCTGCAAGATACTGGATTTGCCAGAAATCAGTTATAATGAAGATAAATTAAATGACCAGGTAGCAATCTGAATTCACCCTGCAGGACCTATCAATTTCAAAACAGTCCCTGTGATTGAACCACAGTCACCAAATAGAGAGGGACTCTGAAATGTTTTTAAATGCTTCTCCCACTCTGCTTATGACAATCTACTTAGAAATTAAGGATCCTTGAATATACTTCTTCGAATGCATAGAAATATTCACTGATAAATGGTCACGATGCCATGATTTAATTGGATTAGCAACTTTTAAAATCTCAATGTGAAGTTTTTTTTTTTTTTTTTAGAAATAGGAATGAAAACTCCTTTCTCTAGTCACATTCCACTTTTTAACTCTGCCAGCTTGAAATTAAAAACAGCAAACATTATATCTTATTAAAATATTTATAACTTATGTTTCTATTAAAGGTGCTACAAAGCAGATGATTTTTCGCCATCTACCATAATGTGGAAGAGATATGTTGTCTTCTGTCTCCTGCTTTTGCCAGCTTTTATGACTCAAACAGCACATGGACAAAGAAAGAAAGGATCAAAGCCAAATTTACTTTCAAAGAAACGTGACCTGCAGGGTAAAAAAAAAAAAAGTTCTGTTTTTATTTTTAATTATTAGTTTTAGCTTGTTAAAACACTGATGCGAATTTTTCTAAATAGCATTTGAGGTAAATAGCAAACCACATATACACGTGATGTTCTTTTAAAATAAATTTATGGGCTTGGTGCCTGTGGCTTAGGTGGCTAAGGTGCCAGCCACATACACTTAAGGTGGCAGGTTCGAATCCAGCCCAGACCCGCCAAACAACAATGACAACTGCAACCAAAAAGTGGTGGGGTGTTGTGGCGGGTGCCTGTGGTCCCAGCCACTTGGGAAGCTGAGGCAGGAGACTCTCTTGAGCCCAGGAGTTGGAGGTTGCTGTGAGCTGTGATGCCATGGCACTCTACCCAGGGGGATAGCTTGAGGCTCTGTCTCAAAAAAAAAATAAATAAATAAAATTAATTTATGGCATTATAATACATCTTACATATTTATAGCACATCTAACTTTTTGAATTTTTTTTTTTTTTTTTGCAGTTTTTTTGCCCAGGGCTGGGTTTGAACCTGCCACCTCTGGTATATGGGGCTGGCACCCTGCTCCTTTGAGCCACTTAGATGAGCCACCAGCACATCTAAGTTTTTAGAACACTCATGCATTTATTACCTCATTTGAGCCTCACAGTAACCTTGTCAAATAGGCACGACAGACATTGCCATGCATATTTTAAGGAAATTAAGGCCCAGAGAGGTTAAGTGGCACATTTAATAGGATGGGAAAATGAACCAGTAAGATGCACAGTTAGGACTCAACTCAAGTCTCTGTATTGAATTGTCTTTTCTCCTTATTCTTGCTACAATGTGTGTAGTAGTAATTTCCTCCCTTGATTTCAAGAAAGTTAAAAACAACAACAACAACAACAACAACAACAACAACAACAACAACAAAACCAAATGAGTATTCACCAGTATGACATACAATCTGAGAATTAGAGTATTATTTGCTTCTAGACAACTTGGCAACGTTGCCCAGTGTTTATTGGATTTTAATAATGTGGTGCCTCTCCCTTTTCTCCCATTTTAAGTGGATTTAACATTGAGAAGATGCTCAGAATATATGATATTTTGTTTGCTTTTAATTTGCATGATTTTACAAGGGGAAAAGAATTTATAAACTTGGAAAGAGATTTAGTTCTTTGCAATTTAAGCCTCATCTCCAAGGTATCTCTCTTATTCATTTCACTCAAAAACCAAACCATACACAATACACCATCTCAGGGCTTTCCTTAGGCAAAGATATTTCATAAATAGGGATAATTATTTTGCTTAATCTATTTGTTCTATTTCAGACTCCATTTGCTTCATAGATGTTGTCTTCATCGTGGACAGCTCTGAAAGTTCTAAAATTGTTCTCTTTGATAAACAGAAAGATTTTGTGGCTAGCTTGAGTGACAAGATTTTCCAGATGACTCCGGGTCACTCTGTTAAATATGACATCAAACTGGCAGCCCTCCAGTTTAGCAGTTCCGTCCAAACTGATCCACCTTTTTCTTCTTGGAGGGATCTTCAGACTTTTAAGCAGAGGGCCAAGTCACTGAATTTAATTGGGCAAGGGACCTTCTCTTCTTATGCCATCTCCAATGCCACTAGTCTACTTAAGAGAGAAGGACGTAAAGATAGTGTGAAAGTGGTTTTGCTAATGACAGATGGCATGGACCATCCATCTAATCCAGATGTTCAAAAAATTTCTGAAGATGCCAGAATTTCAGGAATATCACTTATCGCCATTGGGCTTTCCAGTGTTGTCAATAAAACCAAACTGCGTTTGATATCTGGGGATACATGCAGTGAACCCATTCTACTGTTGAGTGATTCAGCCCTTGCAGATAAAATTCAGGATTGCCTGGTAGGTATCCAATGGATTGGTTATATAGTTTTCTTAATAATATTGGTATTTTGGTTATAAATTCTGTGAAGAAAGATACTGGGTCAAAAAGATTTTAAAAAATAGAATTCATGTGGGAAGTGGAAAGAAGCATCTTTCTGCATGCAGGCTCTTTCCACTGCCTTGACAGTTTACACTAGGCAAACTGGAGAAGTACCAGCCTCATTCCCTAGAGTTGGTTTTCCATCTGTGTTTGGAGCCAGTGCTGAGAGCTTTGGGAGGATCACTTTCCAAGCATACACTTTGGACCCTTGTTTATACATTCTAAGATCGTGAACATTGCTGGCTTATAGTCAATTTGTGCTCACCTTTTGATTTACTGTATTTGTACTCAGATGGTCTTTTCCCATTTTGTATCTGAAGAATCATTTTTTGACTCTCTGTCTCATCTATCGTCACATACACTACTCAAGAAAAGTCTCATAGAATGCTAATTCTTTAAATCACCTAGTTTCTTTGATGTTAAGCTCATCCAATTTAAAAATCATCTGTAACCCTCAGTCAACCATCAATCTCTCCCATCACATCAATTAGACCCGCTCCATAGGTCCGATCAGCTTTTCTTTGTTTCTCAGCTGTGCGTGAGGACCTCTCCTTGCTATGTTGTGAAACACAGCAAAGCAATCAAAATGAAATCTTTCTTCATAGCATTTCTTAAGGAGGAAACTCCTGGAGATAAACTGGTTGGTTTGTTGAGTGTTAAAAGTTGTTTTTCTTTCAAATACTGATTTCTTTGACTTCCTGAGATAATAAGGCAGACATGTCTGCTGTTAGGCATTTCCTATGGTTGTTGTCTATTGGTTGCAAAGAAAACTCAGGCCCTGCTTCGGAGTTTGCTTTGCTTCTTTTGTCCTTTCCTCTAGTCCTTTCCCCCAGTATTACTCTAATCTCTTTACTCTCAGTATTACTCTTATCTAACTAATAGCTATCAGGTGTTGAGTACTCTCTGTGTGTTAGGCATTGCTCTGACCACTTTGCATATTTATTTTCATTTTCATATTTCATTGATTGACACAATCTTACAAGGTGGGTAATATTATTATCTCCAATTTATAGTTGGAAATTTAAGGCCAGCAAAGACTCCAGAATCTGCATGATGAACTCTGTAAAGACATATTGACAGAGGAAATAGTAACTATTTTTTTTCTTTCAATCAGAACTGTTCTGAAGTAGTTAAGCAATAACCCTCCTTTAAAGTTCCCATTGTTGGCTCAGTGCCTGTGGCTCAAGTGGCTAAGGTGCCAGCCACATACACCTAAGATGGCGGGTTCGAATCCAGCCCAGCTGCCAAACAACAATGATGGCTACAACCAAAAAATAGCCAGGCATTGTGGCGGGCGCCTGTGATCCCAGCTACTTGGGAGGTGGAGGCAGGAGACTCCGCTTGAGCCCAGGAGTTGGAGGTTTCTGTGAGCCCTGATGCCATGGCATTCTACCCAGGGGGATAGCTTGAGGCCCTGTCTCTAAATAAATAAATAAATAAAGTTCCCATTGTTGCCAGCCTTTTCTCCTTGGGGACTGGTAGATAAGAGAGATCTGCCTAGACTGGAGATTGAGAGGATGAGCCCAGCCCCAGGGTGCTTGAGGTGAGCGCTTATTCTGAGCAGCTCCTTTGCATGAAAGGAACACTTGCTATGTTGCCTGGCTAACACCCAGCCCTGTCTGTACTGTGGTACTTTAAGGGGTCCTCACTATTGGACTTAAAACAGGAAGTTCCTAGTATGAACTAGGAAGAGAATCCTAGGGATGTGTTTGCGGGCTGTTGTTACTTCTCTATCTTCACCTTGAGTGTGAAAAGCCCTGATCCTAAAAAAGGCAGGCAGCTCCTACTTTGGCCAAATATGTAGGCTCAGGATATTTGTAGTCCCTCCAGACACACTCTTGCTGACGGCTGGGGCCCTTGGTGGTAGACTGGAAGCAGGACTGTTTGTTCCTGGGGAAAACAGAAAATGACCAAAGGCACTATTCTTCCTTAGCATCCTGTGATTTCAGCTTGTTTGTTCAGATGGAAGGTTAGTGAATAAGTCACTTCTTTGAAGGTACTTTCCAAACACTTCCAAGTTCTTAATTTGCTCTTTAAAGAATGTTACACTAAATTGCAGTCTTTTAAGTTGCTACCATGTGGGAGGCAGAACTTGAATCTTGATGAAATCATTGGAAAATTCCTTATCTAATCCATTTCTATTAATTACATCAAGAGTTGAGTTTAACTTTTTATTTCGAAATGATTGTGTCGTTGACTTTTTAAAATAAGTTAATTAAATATACTTTGAGTATAAAACTGCATCTACTAAAATGTATAGTTTAGTGAGTTTTTTTTTTAATTTGTTTTTTTATTAGATCATAATTGTGTACATTAATTCTCTCATAGGATACAGTGTGTTGCTTCTATATGCAATTTGGAAAACTCTCATCCAAGTGGCTAACATAGCCATCATGTCTTTCTCATAATTGTTATGTTAAGACATTTATATTCAACTTTTAGACAAATTCACATGTACCCAAATAGGATAAATTATAGGCGTGATCCCCACAATATCATTCTCTTCACCCATCCTCTCCCTCCCCTCCCCCTCTTTCCCCGTAGTCTAGGGCTCCATTTGGATTGTAGCTTTCCTAAGATAACTAACACTTAGTTTCATAATACTGTTGAGTACATTGGATACTTTTTCTTCAATTCTTGAGACACTTTGCTAAGGAGGACATTTTCCAGCTCCATCCATGTAAACATGAAGGAGGCAAAGTCTCCATCTTTCTTTGTGGCTGTGTAGTATTCCATGGTGTACATATACCACAATTTATTGATGCATTCATGGGTCGATGGGTACTTGGGCTTCTTCCATGATCTAGCAATTGTGAATTGGGCTGCAATGAACAATCTGGTACAGATATCTGTATTACAGCACGATTTATGATCTTCTCGATATATACCTAACAGAGGAATTACAGGATCAAATGGTAGATCTATATTTAGATCTCTGAGTGTTCTCCATATGGTTTTCCAAGAGGGACGTATTAGTTTGGGAATGCAAAAGAAGAAATTCTTATCAGTTGTAGCAATATGGATGACTTTGAGGACATTAGGTTAAATGATGTAATCCCAGCACAAAAAGACCAACACTGCATGATCTCACTTACATGCAGAATCTGAATATGTTGAACCCATAGAAGCAGAGAGTAAAATAGTGGTTTCCAGGGCTGGAGTTGGGGAAGGAGAAACAGGAGATGTAGGTCAAAGGATAGAAGTTTCAGTTAGATGGGATGAATTCATTCTGGATATCTATAGTATAGCATTGTGACTATAGTTAATAATTTGGTATATGCTTGAAGATTGCTGAGCATAGATGTTAAATGTTCTCACCACAAAAAGATAACCATCTGAGGTGATGATATGCTACTTATCTTGATTTTGGTAAGCATTTTACATATATATACAACAAATCATCATTTTGTACACAAGTATATACAATTTTTGTCAATTGCACCTCAGTGAAGCAGAGGAAAAAGAAGAGACATTATGCTGTTAGTGACTGAAAAACACTAAAATGAATCATAGATATGCTAAATATTACGGAATGAGCTGAAAAAAATGCACTCTATGAGAGGAAGAATCACATCAAGCTTCAAAATTTATACCTTGAAATGATGTACATTTATGAAAAGATGATGAAATTCTGCACCTAGCTTTGCTAAGCTGAAAACTGCAAAGAAGCAAACCAATATATTTCAGACATAATGAATCCTGAAGAGCTGCAGAAGCAAATATAGGTTCTTTCTTTGAAATTTAATACTTGACTGGTCTAGAATCAACCTCACAAAGCCATAGGTCACAGGTCACTCCCCTAAATCCACTCCTGGGTGCTTTCCTAAAGATCACAATTTCAATAAAATAGTCTATGTATTCTTAATGTCAGTTTCCTCTGTGTAATAAAAGAGTCTTACCTTAGATGCCAGTGAAACAGTACTCACTGATAGGGAGGGCATATAATGTCTTTTCAGTCAAGAGGTTATACCATGGAAAAAGTATCCCTGAACATAAATCCTATGACATCAGAGCAGGGCTTGGTAATTCTGACTGGAAGGATACTCATTCAAGGGCTTAGCAAGAAATGAATAATTGCTGAACCACTAAAGAGGAAAATACCAAGAGTGTTAATGAACTTCTGGATGGTTCCATTAGAAGGAGTCTAATTGAAACTAGCCTCAGGCAGCTACAACAGATGCACTGAGGTCCTGGCTCTCTCTCCTACACTCATGAAGAGAAAAAGTGCTACCCTTTTTCCAGAGCTCCCAGGCCTGGCACTGGTGAATAGGACTAATGTTCTCAGGGATCTGCTCTTAGGGAAAGAATTTGCAAAACAGAGTGTCAAGGATTTCAATGACGCAGATGTGCCACCCAGATCAAGTCCTAGCCGTGTCCTAATACACAGAAAGAGGCAGTCTTATAACTTGGGGAGCCTGCATCCTATATCAGTGTCTCTTGCTACTGTGCTCGTGCTACCGTGACTTACCGTGTGACCCCCATTTTTCCACCTATGCATTTTACCCTTCTTCCTCTAAGGACCTTTCACTGTAGTCATACTGATGTTGTGGAAAATGCACAAATTTGGGAAAGTGTGCCCAGGAAGACTTCTCTTGAGGACTTCTCTGGCCTCTTTCAATATCATATCCCGACTTCCTTACTCTAAATCCTAATCCTGCTTGTGGTTTCTTTAAAAAATTTTGGGTGCTCTACATTGTTATTTCTGGTGTCTCCACACAATTCACATCGACTCCTGAAAAGTGCTGATTCTACCAGACAAAGATATATGACTACAAGATCCAGTGCTTTTAAATCTTCTATAAACTGGGCTTCTTCCTCAAATATATGGCTAAGACTATTTCTCTACCGCATCTTTGTGGCAGACATTATACTTATTTAAATGATTCTCCTGCTTGTTCTTGCTATAAATGGTGTCAGGGGAGACTTGAAAGGGAGATTGCTTGAGTTTCTGGGTCACCGCTGCAGCTGTTCCTAGTCATTGAGGTTTCTACCACCATTTATAAAGAGCTGTTATATCCAGGTACATAATATTTAGAGGCAAAGGTTTCTAAATCCACTTCTACCTCTCTTGACAAAGAAAAGAGTGCACAGGAGTTGGGCTGGAGACTGGCTGCTTTCCTAAACTAAAATTGTCTAAATGGCACTTCCTGATGAGTCAGAGAGTGTCTATGGGCAGGGTGCTCGCATGTCATTACCAAGGTTACTGAACCACTCTACTTTCAGAGCATATTTTCAGCTGTGCAGATTTTATATAGAGAAAGATGGGTTAGCTGTTTGGTTCAATCTGAGGGCCCCCAAGAGATTAGTCTTAATCTAAATTTTATTCCTATTTACTTGATCTGAAATTCCTGCCATAGATACCTTCTAGAGATATACATCTTCTAAATAAATAAAGGTTTTTTTTTCTTAACACTAGGGTTACAAATTAGCTAGCTGACACATTAGCAGGGGTTAGTTACCTAATCAATAATTAATCACATCTCTCTTCAATCAGGGGAGCATAGGTATCTGACAGGTGAATAAAAGTGGCAGCTTCTTATGAAAATTAAATAGGATGTCATAGGTAAAGTACTTGGAAATATAGAAGTGCAGGAAAATAATAGTTCTCATGATAATTAGAAAAAAAAATAATAAATAGAAGAAAATACCTTTCAGGTTCCAAGGTAGGCTTAAAAAGTTCTTTATGATAGAGCTTCTAAAATTCTATGTAATTGCTATTAGAGCCAGAAATATTGCTGTTCCATATGTCCTGGCAGGCCCAGGAACTTTTGAAAAGGAGTCCGACATGATTTTGCTTTATCATTTCTAATTCTAAAACTATTCACCTAGCTATGTATGTATATGATGAATGTCAGGTCAGTTTCGGATCTGGAGAAAGAACAAATAGCAAAGTACCTGACAACCCTGGGAGGCCGGCATGGTTTATTCTAACAATTCTAGTTACCCTAGGTCATTAGAAAAGAAAAAATAATTCTATATAGGCCATTGAATGAGATCTCACTTCCTACGAGGGAAAAGATCTGGTGTCCTCTGGGAAAAGCACCAAATAAAATGTCCTTTGCCAAATTCCCTGGTACCATAGGCTGTTTAGAAGGGTTGGAAGGATATGATCTTTTCATCTAAAGCTCTTACCCTTGAATGAATCTCTCAGCCCTTTTAAGTCTTGGTTTTCTCATCTATATGAGTACAATATCAATATTATCTACTTCACCAGTTATTAAGAAAATCAAGTAAGACAACATTTAACCTTTTATTTAAAAAATTTATGGAACAAAATATTTCAGGTAATTCATTTGGCATTCAAGGCATAAAAATGAATAAGTCTTAGTCTTCTCCTCAGATAGGGAGTCAGACTCATAAATAATGGCTCACATAGTATAATATGTACTATAATATAGATAAAACAGAAAACCATTTATCTACTATATTAAAGTTGATGGAAGATTAGTTGTCAAAAAGTTCATTTCACTAGACTACCATATGAGTGATATGTATACAGGTGTATATATACATATATTAGTATATCTTAAACTTGACCCACACAAATACACACTTGTTAATCAAATTTGGATGTTCCATGCATTTCCTTGAGTATAGATCTACTGGTTGGAGTTTTAGGTCTTTTTCTTTCACAAACCATACCTATAAGACACTGTATACTTTCCAGTAATTATAGTTTTCTTAAAGCATAACTAGAGCTTAAAGACCCTTGCAGAAAACAACTTACAGAAGCACTTAGAGAATCCAGTGGTTTGAGATAGACACCACAAGAGCATGTCATTTGCTGCTGGCTCATAAGAGAGTTCAACAGGCTAAAGAAAAAAGTTACTGTTGAAGTGTTGGTGGGGGGCAAGTAGGACTTTGGAGGCCCAGGAAACTATGTGGAAATGAGAGGGGGCAGAATCATGGGAAGTAAGCTTCAGCTACACTTTCCCATACCCTTGGGAAATGTAGGCAAAGGATAGGATGCCTGAGAAGAAGAAAACAGATAGGTATGATTTAAATCACTATGTCCAATTTTCAACAACTCTACCCTGTTCATGGCTGGACCATCTGATCTTTCTGAGTATTCAGCTCATCTTTATGTCAACCTGTCAAAATTTCTGAATAGGTTCATCTACCAAACCTTCTTTCATACACAGAACAGAAGAGAGGTCCAGAACATCAGTACAGGCACATTCCAGCCTGTAAGCTTGAGACAGACTTACTGACTTCACAGCCATTGGGCTGAGAAAGTGAAAGACTTCTTTTCCTGGAGCAAGGCAAAGTTTCAGCTTCTCCCAGTCATTCTTCTGAGAAACTGTGATTGCTAAAAGGTGTTGCCTACCACATTATGAGGTTAGAACACTGATCTTTACCCAGAACATCCAACCCTCCTTCCTTTTAGGGATTACTCCTTACCTGAGTAAAGTCTTACTCCTTTTTCAATCTGCGCTCAAATGCCACCTATCCATAGGCCAAGTTCTCTGACCTCTCCCACTGCCTCTTAGTCTGATAACAACACTTATCATTTTGTCCTTCCATAGTGCGTTTCCTGAGGCTTTGTTAAAACAAATATTTCATTCTGCCTTGGATACATATCTGTACCTGAAAGTGGATGATAGTCTTCCTAGACATAGAATCTTTATTTTCAAGCTATTTCCTCCAACAGCATCTTCTTCAGTGTAGTCAGTAGTTTCGCAGGATGTACTAATTTGTCCCAACAAAGGGAGAAATGAAAAGAGGTCTTGGAAAAAGAGGTACATTTATGAAACATGCTCTTAGACAAGGTGGTAAGATTTGGGAAAAAAATTAACTGAAGGGGAACTAGGGTTCAGGATTGAAGAGATATAGAGAGCTTGAAAAGGGGACTTCGAAAAACGATCAGAGGAACCGGGATGGCTTAACATGGAATAGGCTTCCCACAATGAGGTTTTAATGGTACACATCAAGTGGTTAAGCAAAGGAAGATATACAGATGTTTTATAGTTCTACTAAGGAAAAAAGGAAGAGGACTATCACAGTTAGGCTAACTTTCTTCCACACGTTTCTTTGTTCTTCCTTTGTCCACCATTGTTTCTATGTTGCTCTAGAAACAAAGGGAGTAATGATACTTTACAGGCCATTCGAAATCAATTAGGCTGATTCTGTGAAAATATAGATTGGTCAGTGTCCACGAATTTGAATTTCATCTAAAATTTAGTCATTATTGACAATACCTTTGAAAGATCTCCTACTGGGCCCTTATCTGGCCTGTTCTGTGTGGGGATCTCCTGCTGCCTCCTACGGTGTGTGCTTTATATATGAATGTGTCTAACAGCTGTGGTTGGACCGGCCCCTGATGGCAGCGCTCTGTCCTGATGACAGCGCTGGTCAGGAGGAGGAAGAGAGAAAGAAAACAAAGTACCACCTAGGACCTGACAATGGGGCCCTGAGAACTTTCTCCACCTGTCACGATGGGAAGGAGAGCAGAGATGCAGGTAGGGTCGCCTTTAATTAGCCATTCAACCAACCTGTATTTGTTCCCCTCAGAGTAGATGTTACTTGAAAAACCACTTAGACCACCATAACAAGAAAGATATTTTTCATATTAGTATTACTTTTTGTCTTACAGTGTGATAACTGCTCACACACATGGTTTTTTCGCTGTAACAGGCTCATTGGGGTGTGTGTGTGTGTGTATGAACTGCATTTTTATGTGTTGTCAAAAGATACAGCCTCATAGCAGAGAAAGAGATAGACTGAGCCCAGAGTTAGCTGAGCTCAGAGAAACATCATTTGCATAAACACTTTTCCCTGCCCCAGGCGGATTTGCACCTCATCACTAGAGAGCTGCTGTGGGCAGGATGAGGGGAGAGGATTATTTCTCTGGCTTCCGCAGTGGGTTGACCTACTCTTCCCTTGAATAAGTGAGCTTGTGGTGGTGCCAGCATTCATGGTTTTCCACAACCTGTGTTATACAGAGAACCACAGCTATTTTCAGTAGAATCAGACCCCAGCTGAGAAACATTCGGCCCTTTTTTGCTTTTTTCCCCAGAACTGCAGAAATACGAAATGACCTGGAACTAAACCTTAGGAACAAACACACTTCTTCAGTGCTCCTTCCCTCCCACCGTCACATGAAGGACAGCAAGGACAGCACAAAGGGCCACATCTTAGTCCTCCTCTCACTGGAGACTCACTCACACAGTATTTACTGTCTGCGTGAGTCACCCATTGTTTGGGGTTTTCTGATGGCAATTACAGTTAACGTTCTGTTGTGGTAATTATTCCCTTTCAAGGGAAGTAGTAATATCTTTTTAGATGATAATCTCAGCAATAATTGAAAACAAACAAACAAAACACACACATACAACCCCCCCCACCCAGGACTTATTAAAACAAATAAAAAAAATTAGCCAAGATTCCTTCTTGATTCATTTGAAATCTTTCAAATGATGAACGTTATTCATGAATGTTTTAAGGTTCACGTTAATGCATATTTTATCAACTTTGAATGTATCACCAATTTCTCTTTTAATGCAGCCTTTTAAAAATAGTAAAATTAAAACTGTCTCACCCAGATTTAAAGGGATATTAGCTCTCCCCTCACATATTCTGTCTGGTCTTGTGAGAGTGGCCTATTGTGCCCAAGTACAACAGTTTCTTTGCAGTGCTGAATCTTAGACCCTAAAGACAGCCTCTCTTCAATGGGGTTACTACAGGGGAAAAAAGAAAATTTCTGTGCCTCATAGAAGGGACAATCTAATCCTCTTTGCTGGTACATCTGCTGTGGCAGTTTTGCACTGCAAATCAAAAGGCACCCCATTAATTAAAGTTCCTTTTCCTTTCATTTTTATTCAGCTTGTGAAATGTGACCAGTATTCACCCAAAAAAAAAAAAAAGTTTCAGGCCACTTTAGTCACAAATATCTACCCGAAGAAGGGTGTGCACTTTGATTTGTTGTCTGATTTCCGCTTACTGTTCTTCCTTTTTTTTTTTTTTTTTTAGAAAGGGTGAACAGAGGTCAATAAAATTTCTTGATCCAGAGACTGAAGCTACATCTAGATGAACCCCTTGGGGTGAGGAACAATGTTGCTCTTGCAGCTTCTCCTGAGACAGGAGCAGCTGAG
>CAUYQV010013020.1:0-18428 GCA_963574575.1 Galagoides demidoff | reverse complement strand
CTTCTCCAAAGACAGAGCCTGCTTGGGAATAAAGCTAGAATAAAGAAAAGCAGAGATGAGATGTTAAAAGAAAAAGTCGGCTCCGCTCCTGTGGCTTAATCGGCTAGGGCACCAGCCACGTACACCTAAGGTGGCGGGTTTGAATCCCCAGCCCGGGCCGCCAAACAACAATGATGGCTGCAACCCCAAAATGGCCGGGCGTTGTGGCGGGTGCCTGTGGTCCCAGCTGCTTGGAAGGTGGAGGCAGGAGACTCGCTTGAGCCCAGGAGTTGGAGGTTGCTATGAGCTGTGATGCCATGGCACTCTACCCAGGGGGATAGCTTGAGGCTCCGTCTCAAAAAAAAAAAAAAAGAAAAAAGAAAAAGTCCCTGGGTTACATACTGTGTTTACCTGAAAATAAGACACTGTCTTATATTTATTTTTTCTTAAGAAGACACACTAGGGCTTATTTTTAGGGGATGTCTTACTCTCTGCACCGAAATGCAGGGCATGGCTATGCAGATATACTAGGTCTTATTATCCAGGTAGGTCTTATATTTAACAAATGCATAGAAATCCTGCAAGGGCTTATTTTTTGGGTAGGTCTTATTTTCAGGGAAACACAGTAGCTGGAGCACTCAGATTTATTTTTCACTAGTTTTCTTTTCCTTTTGGCTTAGACTACTTTGCATAATGCAAGTTTCAATTGATAGAATTTGGCCTAATACACTTAGAAAGACTTTTCTGTGCTCCTGGGAAAGAGGCATCCCATAATTACCCCTGCATGGGTTTTTCTTTTTTTCTTTTTTGAGACAAAGTCTCAAAGCTGTCAACCTGGGTAGAGTGCCATGGCATCACAGCTCACAGCAACCTCCAACTCTTGGGCTCAAGTGATTCTCTTGCCTCAGTCTCCCAAGTAGCTGGGACTATAGGTGTGTGCCAAAACACCCGGCTATTTTTTTTTTGGGGGGGGTTGTAGTTGTCATTGTTGTTTGGCAGGTCTGGGCTGGATTTGAACCCGCCAGCTTTGGTGTATGTGTCTGGCGCCCTAATCACTGAACTACAGGCGTGGAGCCCCTGCTTGGGTTTGTTAAGGGGTATATCCAGATGGCTAGACAATGGTACCAGTGGTACAGATATTAAGTTGACAGGAGAGTAAAGCTGGCCCCATTAGTCCTTTCAGGAGAGGGCTTAGGAGAAGGATGGGAGTCAGAGAGTATTCTGAGGGCTTCCTTTCACCAGGGACCACCCTCAGCCTCTGTCAGAGAAAATCCTTTGGTTCCTCTGTTCTCCCCACCCAGGGAGCTCCTCACCTTTGACCAGGATGGCCAGTTTCCCTTGGCCAGTCCCTATGTCATTGGTGACACTGCAGATGAAAGTCGTGTTGATCAACTTGTCCACAGGATGAATCAGGAGCCAGGTGCCCTGGGGCACAGCAGAGCGTGGTAGGGAACCATTGGTCCTGGGAGAGACAGACAGGTGAGGGAGAAGTCTCTGCTGGAGGTCCAAAGTGACAGCAACTGAGCACTCATGCAGTGCCAGACCCTCATGCCGCGTATGATGTAAGCTGAGAGCAACTCTGGGGTCCCCTGGCTCCTTTTCCTTTCATGCCTACATCCGACACACTGGTAAATCCTGCTGGCCCCACCTTCAGAGTCCAGCAGCTCCTCAGGACCACAGCCTGGACACAGCAGGGGGTGGGACTCCTTGGTGGGCTCTTTCTGTCCCGGCTCCCTCGTATGTTCCCCACATGGCCACCAGAGGTCGTCTGTGAGCTCTAAACCAGCTCTCAAACCTCTTCCTATTCCAGCAGCCCGGTCTCGCTGGGAATGAAACTGAAGTGCTCCCAGGCCACAGGCCTCACGTGATCTGCCCCTCCCCTCGCACCTCTGCCCGCATTATCCATTACTCTGCCCCTTTTCCCCCGCCTTTCCATCCACAGTGGCTTCTTTGCTGATCCTCAAATAGTCCAGTTAGGCTTCCAGGGTATTTGCACATTCAAGGACTGATGGACAGAAATGGGTTAGTGTATGTTGTTCCCTCTGCCTGAATGCTCTTCCCTAGGTACCCACATAACTAACCCTCACCTCCTTCAGGTCTCTGCTCAGATGTCACCTTAACGGCACCTTTCTTGACCACCCTATTTCAAGTGCAAAGACCACCCTTCTCATCCTCTGCAGCATCTCTTCCCCTGGACACACTATGCCCTTTACAACTTTATCTTGCTTGTAGTTTCTCTCCCTCACCACAATGGAAGGTTGGCAGGGGGAAGAAATTTGGTGGGTTTCATTAACCAATGCATGTTGACAATAGATGCCAATAGCATCTAGCACAGAGTGAGCAAAGAACGTGGGCTTAATGCACGAAGTGGGAGGCGCTCTACAGTGCTGGGTGCAAACCTAGCCTCCAGGCCAAGAGCCTGAATTGCAGAGCTTAGAGGCAGGACCTCTGTCAACACCAACTGAAAACCTTTGACAATGACTCATGACTATAATCCCAGCTCTCTGGGAGGCTGAGACCTTCAGATCACCTGAGCTCATGAGTTCAAGACCAGCTGGAGCTAGAGCGAGACCTATCTCTAAAAATAGCCGGGCATTTTGGTGGGTGTCTATAGTCCCAGCTACTTGGGAGGCTGAGGCAAGAGGATTGCTTGAGCCCAAGAGTCTGAAGTTGATGTGAGCTCTGTATGAAGCCACGGCACTCTACCGGGGCAACAAAGTGAGACTCTCATGGGTAATTCCTTCCACTGACAATGGACAAATGACTGGGCTACCCACAGAGGTGAATGGTCGATGATGGCCACCACCACGGATTTTGCAGAGCTGAAAAGGGAAAGCGATTGTCATATCCCATGTTAGGGACACCTTAAATAATTGATGGCATACACTTATGACAGAGTTCCAGTGACGTTGAAAAAGGGGTTGTGGGTACATCAGAATGCATTAAAAATAAGACAGACTGATAGATGGATAGAGGGACAGACTGGTGGACAGAACGTGTTAAAGCAAGCACAGTAAAATGTTAGTGGAAGAATCTATGTAATAGATATTAAGTGTCCACTGGAAAATTTTTATGATTTTTCTGTATGTTTAAAAGTTTTTGGGTGGCACCTGTGGCTCAGTGGGTAGGGCGCCAGCCCCATATACCAAGGGTGGCGGGTTCTAACCTGGCCTTGGCCAGCTAAAAACAGCAGTGACAACTGCAACAAAAAATAGCTGGGTGTAGTGGCAGGCGCCTGTAGTCCCAGTACTTGGGAGGCTGAGGCAAGAGAATTGCTTAAGCCCAAGAGTTGGAGGTTGCTGTGAGCTATGATGCCACAGCACTCTACCAAGGAATAAATAAATAAATAAACAAATAAATAAATGTTTTCCTAATAAAACGCCAGGGAAAAGGAGATTATGGATCCATGTTCTTTGACATGGCAAAGTGTTCACAAGATAGAGGAAAAATTTCAAATTGTACATATGGCACAATTCTAGCTTTTGTTCAGAAATGTAGAGATAAGGCTGGTTGTGGTGGATCATGCCTATAATCCTAGCATTCTGGGAGGCCAAGGCAGGTGAATTGCTTGAGCTAAGGAGTTTGAGACAAGCCTGAGCAAGAGTGAGGTCCTGTCTCTAAAACTAGCGGGGCATTGTTGGCAGGTGCCTATAGTCCCAGCTACTTGGGAGGCTGAGGCAAGAAGATCGCTTGAGCCCAAGAATTTGAAGTTGTTTTAAGCTATGATGTCACAGCACTCTACTGAGGGTGACAGAGTGAGACTCTTTCTCAATAAAACAAACAGGACAAAAACATAGAGATAAAAGACAGGAAGGTGACAGTGGACATTTCTGGAGGTGGCTGGGTGCAGTTGAATACAGGTGTTACTTTCTCCTCTTTGCTCCTAACTATACTGTCTGAAGTTTCCACAAAGGACACAATTTATTTTTGTAATGAGGAAAGAGGCCCAATAAAATGATGATGATGTAAAATAATTCATCCCTTTGCTTCTCCTACTCTTAATCACAGCTTCGGTATGGATTTGGGGAAATCTTGTTGCTCTGAGCCTCAACTTTTTCTTTGAGACAATGGAGGTAGTACTTGCTTTCTCAGAGATAACTGAGCAGGTTACACAAGTTATGTCTGCTTTATCTTGGGCTGACTATGCAGAGTGTAGTCATGTGTGGTGAGGGGGCAAGCACAGAGCAGGCACGCCCTAAGGAGCAGGTGCATTTGTAAGCTTGGACCAAACCTGAACTCCACAATTGCAAGACAGATTTTACTGTGGGCCCAAAGTCAACTTTTTTTCTTTTTCTTTTCCTGAATTTTCTCTTTCTCTCAGACCCAGGGGTCTGCTCCAGCCCCTCCTCCCTTAGAGTCAGGGGTCCAGCCCCAGCCCCTCCCCCTTCAGTCCCAGGGGTCCAGCCCTAGTCCCTCCTCCTCCAGCCCCGGTCCCTCCTCCCTCAGACCCAGGGGTCCAGCCCCCATCCCTCCTCCTTCAGACCCAAAGTCCAACCCCAGTCCCTCCTCCCTCAGACCCAGGTGTCCAGGCCCCCCGCCCCCCTCCCTCAGACCCAGGGTCCAGGTCTACTCAGTACTCACGTGCTCCAGTTATAGCCCGTGGGCTCTGGGTTGCTTCGGACATTGCAGGTCAGGTTGGCCTCAGGCTGGTTGAGGTACCATTTGCCATCATAGCCAGAGATGCTGACCTCAGGGGGGTCTGGGGGAAATGGACACACAGGTTCAAGGAGCCTTCAGAGAGGCCTGAAGGTATGTAGAATTTATATCATAATAGGAAAAGGCTTCAGCATGTTTGGGGAACAGCCAGAGCTAGAGAGACCTGTGAAGCGTCTGGAACAGTGGGGTTCCCTTAGAAAGTCTGGGAGTCCTAGGTCAGTGGGGCACAGAAAGGGCTTCTCAAGACCTGCCTTTCTATTTTTTTTTGAGACAGAGTCTTACTATGTAATCCTGGGTAGAGTGCTGTGGCATCACAGCTCACAGCAACCTCCAACTCTTGGGCCAAAGCGATTCTCTTGCTTCAGCCTCCCAAGTAACTGGGACTATAGGTGCCCGCCTCCCCACGGTGCCTGGCTATTTTTCTCTTGTAGTTGTCATTATTGTTTAGCTGGCCCTGGGCCAGGTTTGAACCCACCAGGCCTGGTGTATGTGGCTGGCCCTCTACCCACTGAGCTATGGGCGATGCCCTAAGGACCTGCCTTTCTAGTTTTCCCGAGTAGTCTGGTTTAGGTGTGTCTTGGGTGCCCTGTGAGAAAAGGCCTCTTGGGTACTCATAACACACAGGAACATGTTCAAGGCTCTGACATGTCCTGTGGGAAAGAGGCCTAGATGGGCCTGCTCCAACCTCCTGCTCACCAATCCCAGAAGCGATTGACAGGGAAGACTTTTCAAAGGCCTCAGGAGGAAGGCCAGTGAGACAGGGTCTTTTGTGGGATGGGTGGGCCTCAGTATAGACCTCTTCTTCCCTCGGACCCAGTGACAATGTTGAGAGGGTCCCCAGTACAGACAGGCCTGAGGTAATCAGTGTACCAACTACCCGGCCAGGGGAAAAGTGGCCAGTATAGACAACGATGGGAGGGACAGTGTGGGCAATGGCTAGGTGAGCTTGTGTAGATATACTGATGGGCTTAGTGTAGACAGAGTATTGGGATATCAGAGCAGGTGCTCTTGTGTAGGAGCCGGTGTTGAAAATGTCATAGGAAGGGTGATATCAGTGTGTCCAGGGAGCTGGTGACATTAAGACAGGTTCAGTGTGTTTGCAGATGTGTGCATGTGTGTACTGTAGACAGTGTCTGGATGAGCCAGGGGAGACAGTTTGGGAGCTTGGTCTAAATTTGTGCTGTTCAACATGGAAACTGCTGGCCACAAACTATGGCAAAAAGAATGTGAAAGATCTCATGAGTAATCTTCAACACCTGACTGCATATTGAAATTATAATACCTTGGGTATATTAGGTAAAATAAAATTAATTGTTAAAATTAAATTCATCTTTTTCTTTTAATTTGTTTAATGGGGTGGCTACCAGAAAACTGAAAATCTCACATGCAGCATACACCCAGCTCCTGTTGGACAGCGCTGCTTACAGTCCCTAGGGTTGTCAGTGCTGATGAGTCTGCAGGTGTCTATGCTGACAACATGTAGGGGAGTAAGTGGAAGTGACACTGACGGAATATTAGGGCAGATGTAGATGGAGGCTGTGTAGACAGGACATAGGGGAGCCAGTGGTGGCAATGTGGGGGGAGGGTAGGTAGCCTATAGATGAGCCAGTGTAGACAATATTGGGAGAGAGAAGTGTAGGCCACACCAGGGGTGGGGGGAGTATAGATACTGCCCAGAGGAGCCAGTGTAAAAAATGTGAAGGCTAATATGGTTAGAACATGGTACAGACAGTGACCGTGGCTCAGGGAAACTGGTATGTACAATGTGGGGGGTGGGCATAGACACTTCTCCAGGGCATTCTGCATAGACAGTGTTGGGGGCACTGGAGAGTGCCTGGGAGAACTAGTATAGAACAAGTAGGGTATCCACACAGACAGTGGTCGCACGAGCTATTCTAGACAACATGGGGAACAATGACAACTCCTTACAGCTGGTGCCCTAAATAGCTGGTATAGCCAGTGGAAGAAATATTAACTGTGGTCCAGAAAAGCCAGGGTAGACAATGGCAAGGCAGTGTAGAAAATGGATAAGGGAGTGGGTGTAGATAACAGGGAAGCAGTGCTAATGGAGAGAACCAGTAAGCACTGTGGGGAAGGCCAGTGTGGACAGCTGCCCAGGGAAGCAGACATAGGCCATGTGTAGGGGGCAGTGTAAGCTGTGCTCACGGAGGCCAGTGTAGACAGTGGCTAGGGAGCCAGGGTAGATGACCTGGGTAGCAGCATTGACAGTGGCCTAAGTAGTTAGTGTGGACAATAGGGATGGTGTTGTCAGGGGCCCAGGGCAGCTGGTCTAGACAGTGAATGTGGGGTGGGTAGACAACAGTCAGGAGAGTGAGTGTAGATGACAGAGGCATGTCAAGAGTGTCCCAGGAGTCAGTGCAGATGAAGGGGCAATGGAGGCAACCTGGCAGCAGTTCTCTCCTTCCCTCACCTGCACCTGGGCACACTTACAGAACACGGTGAGGTTCACAGGCAGCACATGGGGCTCTTTGAAGCTCTCGTGGTTCACTCTGCAGGTGATGTTCTTGCCATCCACTTGGCTTGAGGGCACAACGGTCAAGAAACTGATGACAGTGAATGTGCCAGGCAGGGGCCCCGCTATCTGGCTGTTATTGACTGTTCCATTTAGGTGTGAGGACCAGGTGATTTGGGCAGCTGGGCGACCCCCTGTGGACACACAACGGGCCACAGGCACAGGCTCTGAGGTGAACAGACTGGGTGGTTCCATCCGGGGCTCAGCTGTGTTCTGGGGCTGAACTGGGAGAGAAGCAAACAGGACAGGTCACTTCTCATTATCAGTCACCCAACAAACCCCTCAGCAGCAGAAAAGAGGTGTTCATTAAGGGTACAGGATGGTATAGTTCAAACTCCAGCTCTGTCCCTAAGCAGCTGGGTGGCCTTGGGCAGGTCTATGCCTCAGTTTCCTTATCTGTCAACTGGGGATAATGATGGAGTCAAAGGCAATGAGAATATGCTGGTACTTGGCACATAATAAGTGCTCAGTAAATATTATTTGATTGGCAGCCTGGGGATGCAGCAATGACCAAGACAGCCCTGGTCCTGCCTTGAGGGGTACACAGCCCAAGAAGAAGACAGACTCTTGCCTGGGCAGTGATGACTCGGGTCAGTAGGGTTGGAATGGGGGAGCCCAGAGGGTGCCTGAGTCTGGGGTGGGGAGTCAAGGAAGGCTCTGTGGAGGAGAAGAGGGCTGAGCCCTGGCAGGTGAGAGAAGTGATTGGCCAAGGTCACACAGCTGTAAGCAAGAGCTGGGCTTTCACACAAGATCTGTCTGACTCCAAAGCCACCTTGACTCAGACACCTGTTGATTCCCAAACCTGAGTTCCTTTCCAATGATTGCGTTATTATTTACTTAAGAGTTCTCCTTAATATGACTCACAGTTTCTGTTTTACCCTCCTCTTAAATGTTAATGCCTGAAACCCCAGGCTTGTGGGAGTGACAAGACTTGGTCTGATGCTGTGTGCCAGGCACCGTTCCAAGCCCTTAACACTTCATGGGTTAGTAATACACAGGCTGGAAAAGTTCCAGCACATAAGTCAAAAAAGAAAAAAAGGCAGCTCTTATTAATCCTCATGGCAATTTTCATCCCACAGATGAGGACACTTGAGGCACAGAGACTTCTTGCGCAGGTTTCAAGAGGTGGATGCCATGGTGCTCGTGAATATTAACCCATGATTCCAGGGGGCCAGAAAATGCTCCTCTGCAGGCTGTCAGGATCCCTGCTCTTCTGTCTGTCTCTGTTTCAGCTTTCTCCCTCTTCAGCAGGGGAGTGACAATGACTGATAGCTATAAGGCCCTCTGTGGACCAGCCCACAAAGACCTCCGTTCTAAGTACTTCACTGGATAAACCCACCAGGACCCTCAGGACCTTTTATAGATTACAAAAGGAGGGGTCCAGGCTGGTGCCGTGGCTCACCCCTGTAGTCCCAGCACTCTGGGAGCCAAGGTGGTTGGATTGCTTGAGCTCAGGAATTTGAGATCTGCCTGAGCAAGAGCAAGACCCGTCTGTACTACAAACAGAAAAATTAGCTAGGTCTTGTGGTGGGCACCTATAGTCCCAGCTACTCTGGAGGCTGAGGCAAGAGGATCACTTGAGCCCAGAAGTTTGAAGTTGCTGTGGGCTATGATGGCAGGGCACCCTAGGTGGGGTGACAGAGGAAGAGGAAGGGAGGGAGGGAGGAAGGAAGAGGAGAAAAGTGATCCATGCCCCCAGGACAGTCTGCTTGCAGTCTCCAAGTTCTTCACTCTGGAAGATCTAAACTGGCTCCAGTTTAGATCCAACAACCTCCTCCCACAAATGGCCCTCCCACAAATGGCCCGCCCCCCTTCCCCAGAGAATCCCTGCAGTGGAGGGACTCTCCCTCCCTCCCAGGCCCTCTTCCCCTTGGCCCACTTCCCTGCTTCTCTCGCGACCTCCCCCCTTCCTTTCGTTCACCTCCCACCCCCTCCTGCTCACCCAGCACGCGGAGCCAGGTACTGTTGCTCGAGCTGCCCTGCGGGAACGTGGCGAACTGACAGGTGTAGTTGGCTTCATCCTCTACGCGCAACTGGGACACTACTAGAGACGCGTTGAGCAAGTCAGTGCTCTTGGCCACGAACTCCAACCGCCCGGGATCGGAGTACCAGGGGCCCCGCGCCGGGTGGAAGACCGCCAGGCTGCTGGGCTGGCCCGCCAGCTGCTGCCGCATCCATGTCACCTGCGTCACTTGCATGCCGGGCCCCAGCGGCTGCAGGTGGCACGGCAGCGTTACGGAGTCCCCCAAGAGGCCATGCACTTGGGCGGGCGCCTGCACGCGGACGGTCCCGGTTCCTGCAGGGGGGTCGGGTGGGGGAACCGAGAAAGGATTAGAGGGGTCCTCAAACTTTTTAAACAGGGGGCCAGTTCACTGTCCCTCAGACCTTTGGAGGGCCGACTGCCGGCCCGGGACGAGTTGGCTGCTAAGCAGGACAGGCAGCAGCGGCAAAAACACCCGGCGGGCCGGATAAATGTCCTAGGCCGGCTGCATGTGACCCGCGGACCATAGTTTGAGGACGCCTGGTAGACCCCTGATCTCCTGGCCTAGACAGGGAGGCCACGCACCTAGTCGTGTACCTGCACCAGGATGGGGCAAGGGAGAAGGGTTAGGGCGCCCAGAGTGAATCTGTAACCGGGTAGGCCCCTGTGGCTCCTTCACCTCACCTGTCTTGACCGTATGTTCTGCTATTACCGTATTTTCTCGATTTCGGTATCATTGCTTTTAAAAATTGTGGTAAATACTGTGGTTTAAAATATTAAATTTACCATTTAATCAATTTTGCCGCAAAATCCATTTTAATCCATTTACATCGGTGGCCATTAAGTACCTTCACAATGTAGGACCACTACCCTTACTAGTATCTAGTTAAGTTTACCATTTAAGACCCTTTAACACTTTAAAGTGTACAATCCAGTGGCCATTAAGTACCTTCCCAATGTTGCGCAAAGGTTACCATTGTCCATCGTCTTTTCCGAACCTTTTTATAGCCCCAGTGCAATTTTAAGACACTGACTTGTTGTTTACAGCACTACTCCTTGAGAATGGTTAGAGTATTGCCAATGTGGAAAACGAGAAGAAACTCTTGGTCTTAGAATCTACAAAATTACCCTGGGTGAACTAGGATTAGGGATCCGCACAGGAAGGAAGACAATTAGCCCAGGGGTTTTAAGTCATTTCAAGTCTCGGTTTTGAGGCTTCAGGCAGGTTACTTAACCTGTGATTCTTTTGCCTACTTTGTAAAACAGGACTTATCACAGTGAACACTCACAGTGGCTATTCTGAGGGCATCTCTTAGCATTTAATCCTCAAGCACAGCCGCCCTAAACATCACTTTACAGATGGAAAGTGAGATAGCGTGCGGTTTCCTCCAAATCACACAGGGATTATCAATAGAGCTGGGATTTGAACTTAGGTGTCTGTACTCAGAGCCTCTCATCCACCAAACACTATCTGAAAATCTGTGTGCCTAGGGCCCCAGCAGAGAGTAGGTCTTCATGTTTTAGCTCTTATGGAAATTAATAAATATTAATGCACATTCTCATATATAATAATAAGATTTGGAGAAGGTGGGAAAGTGTAAAGTTCTTTGAACCACAGCTCTACCACTCTGTAGCTGTGGGCCCTTGTGCAGGTGAGCCTCAGTTTTCTCATCTGTAAAATGGGGGTGGCGCTGGGTGAGGTGGCTCATGCCTGTAACCCCAGCTCTTTAACTGTCTGAGCTCATAAATTCAAGACCAGCCTGAGCTAGAGCAAGACCCTGCCTCTAAAAATAGCTGGGTGTTGTGATGGGCACCTGCAATCCCAGCTGCTGGGGAGGCTGAGGCAAGAGAATTTTTTGAGCCCAGGAGTCTGAGGTTGCTGTGAGCTATGACACCACAGCACTCTACCAGGGGCAACAAAGTGAGGCTCTGTCTCAAAAAAAAAATGGGGTGATAATGGGGGTTGTTGGGAGGATTAAATGATGAAATAAATGATGATAAGCACTATAATGGTGAATATTACAATTATGATAAATTATGAGGAAGAAGCAGCAGGGAACAGCAGACAAAGGTGCTTGGACAGTGCTAGGTGGAGGGAGGGCACAGTGGGGGCACCAGGTAAAAATTGGGGGGTGGTGAGCATGCTGGTCTGATATTTGGGGTCTGAGTTTCTTTTCTTTTCTTTTTGAGACAGAGTCTCAATATGTCACCCTCAGTAGAGTGCTGTGACATCACAGCTCACAGCAACCTGAAACTCTTGGGCTTAAGCAATTCTCTTGCCTCAGCTTCCCAAGTAGCTGGGAGTACAGGTGCCCACCACAATGCCTGGCTGTTGTTGTAGTTGTCATTGTCAGTTAGCTGGCCTGGGCCAGGCTTGAACCCACCAGCCTCAATGCATGTGGCTGGCACTGTAACCACTGTGCTATGGGTGCTGAGCCATGGGGTCTGAGTTTGAATGTGGGCTCTACCATGGACTTGGTTTGTGGCTCTGAGTAAGTGGAGTTTTAACCCAGACCCAGGCCCCAGACTAGTATCCTCATGACCTCACATTACTTTGAGTCCAGCATTGCCCAGCATCCTCCCTGTGCATAGACTTACAAGGTAGATCCCCACCCCTCCTATTTTATGGAAACAGAAAGCTTAAGTAACTTTCCTGATGTCATACAGGTATTAAATGTCAGAGCTGAGTTTTGAATCCAGGGCTGTCTGACTTCAAAGCTGAATCCTCAGCACTTGGAATACTGCCCAGCACCTAGCAGGTGCTTAATAAATGTGTGTGGATGGACGTATGAATTTAGGAATGAATAAATGGCCAGGCCCTTGCAGTCAGAAATTTGGAGTCAGAGGAGGATGGGGTCGTGTGTCCCTCCCCCTATCAGCCATCTTCCTGTAGATTCAGTAGGCTGTAGAGATGTGACTTGGGTGTGTGGGAGCTCGAGATAAGGTAATCCAGTGAGTCACCCTTGGCTGATTGTTCCCAGACTCACCAGCCTTTCAGGGAATCTCTGTACCCAACTCTACCCACTTCCTGGCTAGGGCTGAGAGTCTTGCTTCCTCCACCGCGACACCCCCCCCCCCCAACGGCGGAGTGGGGTGGGGGTCGGGACGAAGGGTAGAGCCGGCAGTCTTGGGGACCCTGAGGGCCGAGTGCCGGGCTGGGTGCGGAGTGGTGGTGGAGGGGAGCGGGAGCTGCAGGAAGGCGTGGGTTTCACTTACCGGCTGCCGGGGGTGTACAGAAAAGCCATAGAAGTGACAGGACCAGGAGCGGCCACGCGGAGGGCACCGACCCGGCCATGCCGAACCTCCTCTGGGAAGCTGGGTCCCGGGACAGGGGGCGCGGCTCCTTCTCGCTCGCCAGCGTCCGCTCACTTTGCCTGGGTCGCCGCAACTACGACTCCGGATTCCCGAGCTCTTGCTCAGGAATCCCCTGGGGGCCTCATGGCCTGTGCCTTGGGGGCGGGAAGGGGAAACCCGCTTCTGTGTCCAGACTGGTGGACCAGGAATAAAGGAGGAGCCTGCAGCGGAGGCGCAGCGGTTGGCAGTCACTGAGTCACCGTGCCCTCTCTCTGCGCCTGCTCCGTGGGCACCTGCCACCGGACGCTTCTGACCGGAGGACCCTCATTTTACTGTCAGGAATCTGAGGCGCGCAGAGAGAGATTCAGCAACTTAATGAAGGCTGGCGGCTGCTGAATGGCAGAGCTGAGATTCACCGCTCATAATCGGACAGATCCTGAGCTGTTAACCTGCAGGCTGTCCTTCCACTCAGCCTAACCCAGGGCTCTGGCGTCAGGAAAGGCCTGGGCTCGTATTGGGCAAGTTACTTTGCCCCAAGGGGCTTCAATTTCCTTATCTGAAAAATAGGCATGATAATATTTACCTCACAGAGCGGTTTGTAAGGCTTGAACAAGAAACTGTTTAGTTTCTGACATACGGTTTGTACTTGAAAAACAGCAGCTATGCTGACAATGACAGCAGCAGGAACGACAATTATTATTGTTGCTTTAAAGTTGCCATCAAATAATAATGTTCATGAGAATGATATTCATTCATTCTTCATTAAACATATTTATGGAGACACGCAGAATTCCAGGCACTAGAGAAACAGTAGAATATAACGCAGACAAAAAAAAATCCCTGTCTTTCTTAAGGCTGTTCTCTATGGGGGGTGGGGGAGAGGGGAGACCATAAACAGATTAATATGCATAACGCCATCATGTCTGGGGGCAGTAAGGGCTATAGAACACACACAGTAGGGAAGGAGAGAGAGAGAGAGAGAAATGAGACTGGGAGAATCCAGCAAGAGAGAAACAAACACAAAAATAGTAATGGAGGACAAAAGCCAGAGATGAGAGACAGAGAGGTGAAAGAGTCAGAGACATAAGATAGAGTGAGATGAGAAATGAGAGGTGACAGACCCAGAGAGTCAGAGATGGAGCCAGAGAGACTCCTGCCACCCCCTCCCCCAACACCCCTCCCCTATCCACCCTGGCCAGGGTCTTCACCAGCTCCAACTAGAGCTCTGGCCCTTGGGTGACATCCCTATATCTGTCTATAAAATTCCTTATTTGGGTTTGGCTAGTTTGGAGGGTTCTATCCCCGGCTGCCCTCTCTGACTTGAATCTAATGCCTGCTTATGACCGTCCAATGCTTAGTCTCTTTCACCCTGAATGAACGTAGGTGAATTTCTGAATGGAAACATAGAGGCTGGTCTCCTGGAAATCTCTGAATTTTCTGGCATCTCATTCTGCCTAGTTATTTCCAAATTTGGGAAGCTGTGGCTGCTGTTATGTTCCTCCTCTGGATGATGCTGTCACCGTCTGGAGTTACCCCACCTCTCAGTGCTGAGTGGACAGAGGTTGACCCCCAACCTGCTAATGTTTGGGTTTGACATTTAGGGTCCCCTCCCTCATCCTCTGCCTCTTCCTCACTGGGTGTCTGACTCAGTGACAGAAATGGGGCACCTCCCTGGGTGAGGGGCTCTTCTATAAATGGAACTTTATCCAGGAAGTGAGAACAATGTAACCTAAATATTGTACCTTCATATTAATTTGAATAAAGTTTAAAAGGAAAAAAAGAAAAAAGGAAATGGGGACACTGGCCTGAAAACAAACCATTAAAGCCTTGGCCTTGAACATATTGAAAATAATATAGACTCTCAGCAAAATCAAGGAAGGGCCAAGGATGGGTGGGGGTAGGATGGAGTCAGAGATGGGGTCAAGACATGGGAGGGTCTGAGAGGTGAGACTAGGATGTGGTGAGGGTCAGCCAGATGAGGAGGGGCTTTGGTGGCTGGTATTCCTAGACCCCCTCAAAAATGGGTCAACAAATACTAATACATGGGAAACCCAGAAGGTCATTGCTGCTGTCAAATGGCTGAGTTAGTCTGGGCACCGTGGTTCATGTCTATAATCCCAGCACTTTGGATGCTGAGGCTGGAGGATTGCTCTAGGCCAGGGGTTCAACACCATTTTGAGGCTTGGTGCCCGGTGTCTGTAGCACAGTGGTTATAGCGCCAGCCACATACACGAAGTTAACAGGTTCGAACCCAGCCTGGGGCCAGTTAAACAACAATGACAACTGTAACAAAAAATAGCTGGGCGTGTGGCAGGCACCTGTAGTCCCAGCTACTTGGGAGGCTGAGGCAAAAGAATCACTTGAGCCCGAGTTTGAGGTTCCTGTGAGTTGTGATGCCATAGCGCTCTACCCAGGGGGACATAGTGAGACTCTGTTTCAAAAAAAAAGCTTATCCTGAGCAAAATAGGGAGACTCTATCTCTACAAAATATTCGCCAGGTGTGGTAGTGCACACCTGTAGTCCCAGCTACTCTGGAGGCTGAAGCAGGAAGATGGATTACTTGAGGCCAGGAGTTTGAGGTGGCAGTGAGTTATGATGTCATGACTGCACTCTAGGCAAGGGGACAAAGTGAGACACTGTCTCAAAAAAAAAGGCTGAATTAAATAAAATGTCTTTTTTTTTTTTTTCATTTGTTTGTTTGTTTGAGACATAGTCTCACCATGTTGCCCCGGGTAGAGTGCTGTGGCATCACAGCTCGCAGCAACCTCAAACTCCTGGGCTTAGGAGATTCTCTTGCCTCAGCCTCCCAAGTAGCTGGGACCACAGGTGCCTGCACAATGCCCAGCCATTTTTTGTTGCAGTTGTCATTGTTGTTTAGCTGGCCCAAGTCAGTTTCAAACCCGCCAGCCTCTGTGTATGTGGCTGGTGCCCTAACCACTGTGCCTTGGGCGCCGAGTCTAAATATAATGTCTTGCTTAAGATCTGGATGAGGATGGGGCAGAGGGAAATTGCTGTCAGTTGGAATGAGAGCGTTGAGCCAAGGAACTGTATAATTCACCTGACAACCCTGTCCTGATGCCTCCCTGCCCCTGAGCCCTGGGGGATTCAGGTCTGGGGTCTCACTGAAATGACTTTACCCTGGCTCCTACAGCTCCTTGGCCTTCCCTGTCTTGGGCTTTTTGTCACCTGTATTCATTCAGTCAACACACATTTACCAAGCACCTACTATGTGCTAGGTCCTGTTCAAGGTGCTTAAGATGCAGCATGAGCAAGAGACAAAGTCCCTGCTCTCCTGGACCTTCCACGCTGGGATGGAAGTGGGGAGAGATAACAACAAGGTAATTATATCAGAGCATGGTCAAGGCCATGAAGAAAAATAAGGCAGGATGAAGAGATGAACAATGTCTTCAGAACCCCTTCTTTGTGGCTGACCAACACTTTAGACCTCCACTTTCCCTAATGTGTCCTTTCTTCCTCAGGGGGAAACCAAAAAATTCACAGCTTTAGTGTTTTTTTGCAGGAGGCTGCAAGTCTGGGTTCTCCAATGGACTTGCATTTGGCAGTGACAAGGTAGGTTGGCTGGATGTGGGGAAATTGCTGGAACTGCTCAAGTGGGAGGCCAGGTGGAGATAGGTGGTGGGGGCTAGTCACACCATATTCGCAGGGAACTCTGGAGCTGATAGTGTGGATATTGCCCTGGAATTATGCAGCCCACTAGCCCTGTTTTTGGTCCTTTGAGATGAGGATGGGCTGAGGTTCCTAGAGTCCAGTTCAGAGACATCCTCATGGGATGCTGACCATGGTTTCTCCTGTACAGCTCAGTCTCTCCCTCGGGTCCTCCCCAGAGGTTCTGCAAACTGTGGTACCTATTAGCTTTTCTGCTGTGACTAGTCATTGGTATCTATTGTTTATAACTGAGAGTGGGTGATAGAGAATTCTGGAGGGGTATAGGCTAGTGTGGTGTGGTCAAGGAAGGTTTGGTTGAGTGTGTTATTGTTCCCAAGTTACTTGCTGCCCTGCCCTGCTGACAGCAGGCTTGGTCACATGACTTGCTTTGGGCAATGAAATGTGAGCAGAAGTGGCATCGGGTGATTCTGAGCAGAAGTTTTGAAGCTGTGGCCTGGTTCGTTCACTGCTCTCCTCCTTCTGTCAGATTCACTACCTGTCTCAGATAGGATTGTTCCTTCAGCCACAATCCTGGGAAGAAAAAGACAGATGCAGAAATGCCACAGCCAACCTGCAGCTGATGTGTAACATGATGATGTTGACTGATGATGTCAGTCAACCAAGATTTTGGAGTTGTTTATTACTGCAGCAAAATCTAGTGAGAGCCGGCTGATAGAAAGATCATCTCTGAGCTGGTGAGCTTACACAGAGCTCTAAACGAAGTGCCGAAAATGGGGATGAGTATTTCAGGTACAGGGCACAGCAAGCGCAAAGACCCTGAGGCAGGAACCTCCCAACCGACCAGTGTAGCTAGAGTGGTGAGGGCAGTGGGAGACAGCATCCTAGAGATAAGAAGGGGGCAGATGTTATCTGCCTATTAGGCGGTAGCAGGTAAAGAAAATATATTTTAGGGAGGTGAGATTTGGAGGGGGATCGGTCTGGCTGCTGTATGCGGAACAGGCTGTAGGGGGCGCCTGTGAGAAGTGGTTGGATTCTAGATGTATTTTGAGAGCAGGGACAAAGGGATTTGATGATGGATTGGATGAGGGGCAGAGGGGAGAGAGGCCACAGAAAACTTGCAGATTCTGGCCTGAGGAAAGAAGGAGTTGCCTTCAACTGCCATGGGGAAGGCGGTCAGAAAAGCAGTCTTGGAAGGAAAAGCAAGTTTAACTTTGGGCACACCTGTTTGATTCCCTGTGTCTCCCTGCCCAGACTTTAAATTCCTTGAGTGATAGAACCAGCTGTAGATATTTTTTCACTCAGGTGCTGAAATGTTTTTTTGTTTATTTTATTTATTTATTGTTTTATTTTTAATATTTGTTTATTTATTTACTTAGTTATTAGAAACAGGGTCTCATTCTGCACCCAGGCTACAGTGCAGTGGCATCATCATAGGTCACTGCAACCCTCAACTCCTTGGCTCAAGTGATCCTTCTCCCTCATCCTCTTGAGTAGCTGGGACTACAGGAATGCACCCCTACCCCCCTAGCTAATTAAAAAAAAAATTATCATTGGCAGGGCACAGTGGCTCGTGCCTGTAATCCTCCTCTGGGAGGCCAAGGTGAGTGGATTGCCTGAACTCAGGAGTTCAAGACCAGTCTGAGCAAGAGTAAGACCTCGTCTCTAAAAATAGCTGGGCGTTGTGGCTTGCGCCTGTAGCCACAGCTACTCCAGAGGCTGAGGCAAGAGGATTACTTGGGCCCAAGAGTTTGAGGTTGCTGTGAGCTATGATGCCATGACATTCTACCAGAGGTGACAAAGTGAGACTCTGTCTCAAAAAAAAAAATTTTTTTAAATTTTATTATTTTGGTTTTTTTAGGGTGAAATATAAAGTTAAGAAAGTGAATGGACATTTCCATTAGGCCTATTATAATTCTTTGGAGTTCATTCTATTGAATCTGTGGCTTCCCAAATTCTGAACCCAAGAGAATACTCTGGAAGCTTGTATAATTAAGCAGACATGAATCTATGTCCTTATTCTTCCCACTCCCATTGAATAAATAAAATGGTAGTATTGTTCTGTCTCTTCCTGTTTTTCACTTAGCAACATATCTTGGTTGCAAGATTTTTCCATCTGAGGCCATATACAAGCTTCCTCATTCATTCATTCATTCACAACTATGTTGTATTTTGCTGCATGAATGCACCATCATTTTTTTTTTTTTTTTTGAGACGGAGCCTCAAGCTATCCCCCTGGGCAGAGTGCCATGGCATTACAGCTCACAGCAACCTCCAACTCCTGGGCTCAAGCAAGTCTCCTGCCTCAGCCTCCCAAGTAGCTGGGACCACAGGCGCCCACCACAACGCCCGGCCATTTTT
>CAUYQV010013019.1:0-14198 GCA_963574575.1 Galagoides demidoff | reverse complement strand
TTTTGATTTGCATTTCTCTGCTATATAAGAATGGTGAGCATTTTTTCATATATCTGTAGGCCGTGCGCCGATCTTCTTTACAGAAATTACTCTTTAAGTTTCTTGCCCACCTGAGATGGGATCATTCATTTTCTTCTTGCTAATACGTTTAAGTTCTCTATGGATTCTGGTTATTTTATTTATTTTTTGAGACGGAGCCTCAAGCTATCCCCCAGGGTAGAGTGCCATGGCATCACAGCTCATAGCAACCTCCAACTCCTGGACTCAAGCGAGTCTCCTGCCTCTGCCTCCCAAGTAGCTGGGACCACAGGTGCCCGTCACAACACCCGGCCATTTTTGGTTGCAGCCATCTTTGTTGTTTGGCATGCCCGGGCTGGGGATTCGAACCGGCCACCTTAGGTGTACGTGGCTGGCGCCTTAGCCGATTGAGTCACAGGTGCTGAGCCTGTAGTTGGTCATTTTGCCCCAACCCCAATGAGCATTTTCTTTTCTTTTTTTAAACATGATATCAGTCCTCAAAAATGTTTGGATTTTGAAGCACTATGGATTTTAAGTTTTTGGATAAGAGATGTTCAGTTTGTATCATGAAACAGTGCAAAATCAAAAGCCTGGGGATTGTGCCTGGCATGTCTAACTTGCATCTGTTTTTTTCCCACCTATGAGGACAGGGCCTTGTTGAGAGGGTCTTTGAAGGGTGTTTTGCATGAACAGAACACCCTCCCCCTTTCTGTGTTCTTTCCAGTCTGTAGCACTTCCTCATTGTTTAGTTTTTCATCCCTTTTCATCTGTTCTCACTTTTCTACCTGCTCGTACCTCCAGTATCCTTTTCCATAAGACAAAAAAATGTCTAAGCCCAATCTGGAGTCCTGCAAACTTAGGCCTCTCATCTATTTCAGCTTCTACAGAACCCAGACAGTGAGAGGGAAGCTCTTATCTACTGGAGGATGATGGGTAAGTGATTTAACTCTTGTTTTAGATTCACCTGGACCACCGACTTCCATATTACTTGATCATTCAATGTGTGGAATTTTTTAGAGTTCTGAAAATTGGTGTACTTCTCATTAGTTGCTTATCTTGTAGTCTTAGTTTTTAGTCTCAATTTTATCTTCTAAATCAGCCCCTAAATCTACATCTGCTCTTAAGATCCTGTTATTTTGTTGATATCTCCTGTATGTGCTCTTATTGTTTATCTGCTTCTGCTTGTTCTTGTAGATATTTGCCTTCTTTATCCATGTACATCAAATGTTTTGTTTACTTTTGGGTTCTATGAGGAACTAGTAATAAATCAGTATGCTACACATGATGTATTTAATCTAAACGGTGATCTTTATTTTTACTTAACTTCTTTATGAATTCATGCTTCACTGTAAGCAGAACACATTGACTTGAAATATCAGTCTCTTTTGGTTTGAAATATCATGTTTTAGTCAAATATTTAGTAAATTTCAATGTAAGTCCTTGTCAGTGTTGGTTTAAATAATATCTTGGGGATAAGTTTGCTCCTTTTGGTTAAATAGTTTTCACATGTTTTTTTCCCCCTCTCCTGAGATCTCTGAGTACATGAAAGGGAGAAGGAGTTTCAGATTCACTCAGTACACTCTGGATTCTCTCCAGCCTTTGCTATGGAGTGGATGGTTTCGTTTGACCCTCGGACTAGTGTAGGACGCACATTGTCCCATCTGACAGAGTCTGCTGAAGGCTCTAGTCTGAGCTATTTGCTGGGAATAGTGAATTCTCTATGTTACTTGGGTCCTACTTCCAGGTCCCACCAAGCTAATTATTCCATCAGTGCCTCTTCATTCCATCCTCAAAGCTCAGCAACTTCTTTGTCCCCATGTGCCCTCTGAAGGTTGTAGGGAGGAAAGAGTTCATTTCTTTGGTCACTTCCCTGAGCTGCTTTGTTGCACCAAAATGTTCCATGTGGACTTTGAGCCTATCATCTCAACATGCTCTTCTTAAGGTTTTAAAGTAGAACAAAGAAACGACCCCTTTCTTTTGGTTTCCCCACAGCCTGTATAAAACGCCTTTCCTAACTGGGATTTGGGCATGAAGAAGGGGAGTTGGAACAAAGGTTTCCCATGGCTGCTTTCTGGCTTTGTTTCTTTCAACGCTTTGATTAGCCTAGAAAACCCAGGCTTTCCCTGCTTTTCATTCTCTAGCAGAGTATTTCCCCTTCGTCATAAAGACCTTCTTGAGAAATTAAAGCTTCATGATTCTGCCTTTAGGATGAAAATGTATTGACTTGAATTAATGGGAAAAAGACTTTCTACTATTAGTTTTCACTTTGATATATGTGATGTGAAATACGTTGGGATCCATCATAAGAAAACCTCCAAGTAAATACACCAGCATATGACCCCCTTTAGAAAGGTTTGGCTTGAATCAAAATAAATCCTGAATTATTTTGAAAAGAAAAAGATTTCAAGTAAGTAAAAATTATTCCAGAAAGCAAAAGGGAACATAAAAAATGAAGACAGCCCAGGAAAAGATCCTAAATAATGGAAAACAAATGGAAATGTTTGTTCTTGTTGTAGAAGTTTTATCTCTTTGACCATAGGCAAATTGTAGTACTTCTTTTACAATAGTAAGGTCTTTTATGAAAGGTAAAATGAACTTTTTGTTAGCCCCCCAAGTGTTTTTGAGTCCTGAAATTCTACCTTTTATGATTTTAGATATTACAGCATAAATATGTTCTGGCTATCTATTACTACATAATCACCACCTTCAAAACTTAGTGACTTAAAACAAAGACATTTTATTTCTCTCACGTGTCTTCTATCTGGGTTTAGATGTGTGGGGAAAGTTAATTCTGTTCTGGTTGGACATACCTCAGTTGAGGTGGAGATGAACATAAGGGGAAAAAAACAGAAGGCAAATTGATGGATGTGTACAAGTTCAACTGTCAATAGGCATAGATTTTCCAAGTAATGAAAATTTTTATAGGCCCTTTCCAAAAATGGAATAAATAATAATAGTAATAATCACAATGGTTTACTCAACATTTATGTATGAACTCTGTATTAAGATTCTTACACTAATTATTTTATACAAACCTATGAGCACTAAAAAGAATTCATGGAATTAATATTTAATGAATAAACAAAAAGATGGTAGATAGTAATCTCTCAATACATATTTGTTGAGTCAATGCATTTACATTTTTTAAAGAGATTAGAAAGCAAGGGTTTAAGAAATTAAATTCCTCCCCCAAGTTCACTGTCAAGCAGGTGAGTGGCAGATAGAAAACTTGAAATAAATCCAAGTATTTCAAATTTCAAACTTCATGCACTTAATCCCTAAGCTATGTCTCTTCAGTGTTAACTTAGTAATATGTGATGAAATAAATACACATTTCTTGTGAATCTTATTTATTAGTCTTCAATTGCCTTCAAAGGTGGGTGGGTTCTGGTAGCCAGAAGATTCTTTTTGTAGTTCTGTGCTTAATAAGAACAGATGATTTGGAGGATCTGGCACAGAGATAATTTTTCTCTGTGAAAGAATAGCAAAAGATTGCAAGACCCCTAAAAAGACCAATATCTGAGATGGGAGCCCCATTGGGGAATGGCTAAGAAGGAAAACTTCAAGTGAGCAGCACTCACAGGGACTCAGAAGAAGAGACACATTGCCTGGGGCATCACAGAGTCGTGTGCTATGAAGATTTGAGGGTAAAACATCTTCATTTCCATTTCTAAATCTCCCCTCAGTATTATACTCACTCATGCTCTGGATGTGAGCATATGTTTTATTCTTCTGAGGAAGAGAAACCTATGCTGAGTCCTACTGCAAACTTGGCATGGGAAAGAACTACTGATGCAGGCAAGGACACCTGATATCCAGGTAATAATTTGCTTTACTTTGAGTAATGGATGATGACCCACTGGTTCCCTTTAGCCTGAGGGAAGCATCCTTAGACCACAGAATTTCTTAACCTTTGAAACTAAGATCACCAAAGAAAATTTTTGTTCCTAAGGTAGTTCCCTCTGCCAAGGTGGTGATGGAGTCAGTGGGGCAGGGGATTAGTATCAGGGGCCATTTAAGGCTTATATAACTCGACCTTGGGTACAGAAAATTTCCCAGCCCTTCCCTGAAGGAAGAGTTACAAACTCAAAGACTTGTATTCAGGGTACAAGTCTTTCTCTTTGCTCTCAGTTTTGCCTGTAACTGGAGACATACTTTACATCTCAATCTTTTTTAGTACCTGAATACTTCACTGACCCTCTGTTAGGCTTGAGGCAGAACAATAGCAAAGACAAACAGGTTTCTCTCCCCAGAAAGTTTATGGTCTAGTCCGCAGTTGTTTTCTGTCTTTCTCATCATCACTCTCCACCTCGACTTAGAATTCAATATCCTTTCATTTGTGCTCTTCTGTACTTTGTGTGGACTTGGAGAAAATTGTACATTATTTCAACTAGCACTTTTAAAAACCGTGTTGGTCTCTCCCTGCTAAAACACATGCTACTTGATGTGAAGTGTTCATATCTCCAGTGCTTATTCCAGAACTTATCATAGAGCAGGTGCTCAATTAATGATGGCGTGTGGATGACTGAATGAAAGAGGGAACAAATGTTTCAATATGGCAGCACCAGAGACCTGGAAGCTAGGATTCTGGTGGTTGTAGTGTTTTTCCCTATTCTATAGCCTACCTTTGGCCAGGAGAGGCTTGCAGAGGGGCCATGGTGGAACTATTTGAGATTGCATTTTAGTGCGTTTAGGCTGTGAGAACTGTAACAATAGCACCTGTATGTCACCTGGTTGAACCACTCAGAGAAAAATTTACAAGTACTAGAAGGAAAGAAATAAGTCAATATATGTTGAGTTCTGGCAACATAATTAGTATTTGCAAGGACAAGAATCCCAGAAAAGCCAAGCATGGTGGGTCATGCCTGTTAATCCTACCTCGCACTTTGGGAGGCCAAGGCAGGTGGATAGCTTGAACTCATGAGTTCCAGACGAGCCTGAGCAAAATTGAGACCCTGTCTCTACTAAAAATAGAAAAACTGAGGCAGGGGGATTGCTTGAGCCTGAGAGTTTGAGGTTGCTGTGAGCTATGATGCCATGGCTCTCTACCCAAGGGTGACATCTTGAGACTCTGTCTCAAAAAAGAGGGAGAGAAAAAAAAAAAGAATCCTAGAAAAGTAAAGCAACTTGCCAAATAACCCATGGCTTCTAAATTATAGATTTAGATATGGAAAGAGGTCTGGTAGATTCAGAAGGCTAAGCTGTCTTTTAGAAAACCAATGTCATTGTAAACAAGGAGAAACTTTTCACATGTGAGAAGGCAGATCTTACTCCTGGTGTCTAGGAACCAACACTTTATTACATACTTTTTGTGTCTTAGATACAGCAAGCTCTATTCGTAGTGACTATTCCAATGAAGAGGCTAGAAGGCGAGCATACAGTTCTGCTCTAAAGAGAACTGGATGAATGTACTGCAGTTTTGTAAACAAAAGTTTATAAATAGAAATAGAAGGTGGAATGTTTCTAGTGCTCATTCTTTTCTACAGCCGTATAGCCTAGCAATGATGAAGTGTTTGTTCAAATCAGGAATTAACTCCCCAAAGGTGAAAGGAAGAGGGGGCCTGCCCAATAAACATTAACTGCCTGAATAAATGAGTGAGTCACTCCTGATAGAGAAGTGGACACTGAAATTGCTTTTGAATCAAATTTTTGGAGGATATTACTAGACATATGATCTGAGTCAGGGAAGCTGGCAGGAAATGGCTTCTCTTCTTCAGCTGGTATTGATTTCTTTTCTTAGGCACTAGCTATAGCAAGGCCACCCAGGGCTTCCTCTTTCCCAGTTCTTACTAGAGTAGCACTAAGGATTGGGTTCTCCTTACTGATTAGTTGTCTAATCAGTAAGAAGGCAGCCAAGGAGCTGCTGAGAAGTAATAATACTCCACGTGTGGAATAATAGTACACTGTTTGCACCAGCAGTGTGATGCAGCTTCTGAGATAACTAATGTAACCTTAGGCTACAAGAAGGAGGTAATAAACGTTCCTTCTGTATTGAATGACAATCAGCCTGCACCTGAAGTTCTTTGTCAAGTTGCTTGCAGAATATTGCTGGTGAACAGGGATACGTTCAAACAGGCGACCAGTATAAAGAAGGGTGTGGAGCTCACGTCATTTGAGCAATAGTTGAAAGGGCTAGAAATTTTATTCTCTTGTATGTCTCTATGAAGTGAGGTCCTCAGGAGAACCAAGGCACTCTTTTCAAATATTTGGAGGTCTACTTTGTGAAAAATCAGTTAGATTTATTCTGATTGGATTCAAAAGTAGACAAAAATGCCAGATAAATGTAAGGAGGAGCTTTCTAACAATTGTTTAGAGAGGAAATGAGCCCTCCATTCTAAGATATGCATAAGCAAAAGCTAGATGTTTGCCACCTTAGGGAGAAAGTTAGGCAATAAATACGAAGAGTGTAAAGTGGAAGCTGACCCTGGGGGAGGGAGGGAAAATCTTTTTTTTTTTTTTCCATCAGCGTTCCTTTAATAGGAGTTAGGATATGATGGTTTTCATTTGCTAAATTTGCAGAGGTCTTACCAGCAGTGACTAGAGAAGAAAGGAAGGAGCCTTAATTACCATTAATTGAATTTATTCAATTTATTCAAGTTATCCTTGTCTATGGAATGAATAAACCCCTTAAAGACAGAACCAAAGGAGATGTTCTGCCCTTTCACTTGCCCATGGTTTTCAAAATTTTCCAGGAAGCCTGAGTGGTCAGAAGCAAAGTGGTGGGAGTCATGGGCTCCTGGGCTTGCAGCTTTTTCTCCTCATCTGCTCTACATGTTCAATTTCTGCATCAGCTTTTGGATAAAAGATTCTGCAGCTGAAAATTCAGAAATCTTGGTTTATGCCAAATAACATCCTCTTGTATCTCCTGTAGTTTCCATAGCAGTGGCATAACAACCTTCCTTTCTCGCCTCTAGAAATGCTGTCAGTTGCCTTTTCACTTTTCACCACGAGAAGCCAACAGAGAGTGAACAAATGGTACATATCTTGGGCTCAGTGGCTCAGATCTATTATTTTCCTCCTGCCTTGCATCGCCCCTGTGTGTCACTGCTCTATTTTTCCTGAGCTGCGTCCTATTTTTATATGTGTATTAATCTGCTTCCAATCTTTCCTCTCACCGTTGATCCTCCTGATTTGTCTCAAGCTCTTTCGGGATTAAAAACGGCCAACCTCCTTTATTTTAGTGATATATAGAAACTATTTTCATCTCTCAGTTTTGTACTGCAAGTCACCTCAAATAGCTCTGGCGTATTTATTTCTTATAAATATTACAAATACATTCTCAGCTTGCTTTCTCCTATCTTTGTTCAGCTCTGTTAACCTGACTATATATTTTTTGTGTTTCTCCTGGCTGTGCCTCCATACCTACATTCTGGTAAGTTTCCTTGTGTGTTTCTCAGCCAAATACATTTGAATTCTTTAATACTTGCATCTTTAACATCTTTAGGCCTGTATTTTATTTTTAAAAAATATTCTTTTCTTGTGAGGTTTAGGAATACTGCCTGCTTTATTATTAGTTGAGGATTTCATTTATCAGTTGTTCTGAATCAATAATGAAGATGTAAAACAACATTCAACTCTGGAGGCTGCAGATGACACCTCCCTTCAGCAAGATTCATTTCTATTCATTTGTCGATGCTGTCAGCCTTTCAACCAAGGGAAGATGCATAGCCCAGGCAATTTGCAAGTAAGATTTTGGTAATATTATATAAAGTGCTTTCTGAAAGTCTGACTTTTGGGGCATATTGTTTATACATTCATGTTCTTTCCCTTCATGACTTGAATGATTTTTATTAATATATAGTCCTCATGACTCCTTTGAGATGACTTAAATATTTATTGATTTTTCTCTTTATTATGAGATTCATATTTCAAGTATAATTGCTATTTGGTCAAATAGCAATTATCAAGGTCTTTAGAGCCCAATAGGCCACTTTTACATCCTTTTGTGTGTATCCCCCTTTCTGAGGCAAACAGCCTTATTCATCCTGAAATATTAGGATACAGAGTGCCTGATTTAGTCTTAGATAATTACTTACACCTAGATTACTGGTGATGTTGATGTACAAGGAACAATGCGTATACCCAGAAGTTATAAACTGAGATTATAAATCCAGAAAGACAGCTCAATTCTTAACTAAGGTTGGTAGTGGAGATAATAGCTTGAGTAGTGTTTTTTTAAATTAAAAAACCTACCTGGAAGCCTGTTGTGGCATAACCATGGAGCTTTGAGTATTTTGAGACATATGACCTGTGTTAATATTTCTTATAACTGCCTTTTTTTTTTTTTTTAGGATTCTGAACATCAGTTAATTAAGGATGATGTAAAATTTTACTAACTGTAAACTTTCCTTTCCTCCTCCTGTTAGAGCTATAACACACCCGACCTCAAAGAGAAAAAAAGAACACTCTCATTTTTGGTTATATTGGCAAATGTTGATATATAAATGGATAACTAAGCTGTTAATGCTTACAACCACTGAACTACCATATCACCATTTCCAGAGGACTTTGCATCAAGAACTGGTAAGTTTTCAAGAACAAAAAAGTAAAATTATACTGAAATGTGGCCCTGCAGTTGATATTTTTAAAGATGGCTTTCTGCCTTGTCACTCTTCCAATTTATGTCATGCAATTCCCTTCCAGTAAATGACTAAGGCGGGCTCTTTGGAGAAGAAATGCTTCAAATGATAGCTATATCTGACAATACTTGCCTTTTTAGTTGTCCGTTTTGTAGGAAATTTGGCACTGGCAATGCCATTGTGTGTGATTTAGTGCTGGCCTTTTCTCATGGTTGTCCTTGTCATTATTTCCTAGCATAGGGGGATTTTGAGTTTCAGTGATTATATTTCCAGTAAATTCTAGTCAGTTTTGTTTCTTCATTTGGGGTTTTAAATGAAACAATTAGGGATTTCAAGATGCCCTAGAGATTGAAAGCTTTTCTTAGAGGAATGCTGATAATGTGTAGGACATTGTGTCAGTATTTTTTCTCTAATTGGGAGTAGATTGAAAAACTGACTTTTAAGAAAGCATATTTAGGAGGGTGGAGGCAAGATGGCTGACTGAAGCCAGCTTTCCACAGAGGCTCCTATCCAGAAGGAGAGTTAAAGGACAGAAGTTTAGCAAGTAAGCTGATGGTTTGAAGCTGATCTAAAAGAGAAGGTTGAAGAATGCATATCAACCCTGCTGAGGTGAGCTGCAACCCCAAGGATACAAACAATAGGTACAAAATCCATTGCTAAGCAGACAGGAGTCTCCTCCCCCATGAGAACGGCTTGCAGTATACTTTCTACAATCAAACGAACACAGTTCAAAAATCCTCTGATTTTATCTCATGGGAGAGACCCTCTAAAAACCAGACCTCCTTCCCCTATTAGGGTACCATGGCACTCTCCTTCCGGGCATAAAACTGTATAAAACTGTATACATTCTCTATCTGCAATTCTAAACCCCCAGCATTCCCCTCCACTCTCACCCTGAGGTCTGGAAGCCTGTCCCCCATGGAGTTCAGATTCTTGGGAATTTTCTCGAGAAGTGTGGTCAGGGTGTGGGCTGTTGCAGGTCTGTGCTGATTCTGTGGGAAGGGGTTAAGAAGAAGATGGTGGTCTGAAGGAACCATATAGGAGAGAGACAGGAGGTGCACCATGGTACAGAGCAGCAGCAGCAATTGGAACAATAGGGCTCACACCCCTACGAATATTTTGGAGAGATACTCCCTATTTCTCTGGGCAACCAGAGAAAGCCAGGCATCTTCTTCAGTGGCAGCCACTGGTGGAACAGATCTGGGACAGTAATGCAGGTCCCATGAGCAAAGGGTATGCCTGATGTGGTACCTGCCTGGGTGGGGCATGGTGGGGATCGAGAATAGAAGATAAACGGGCAGAGATGGCATACTCCCAGGGTGCAGCTAAGCCAGAATTACTGCTTTAGTGAGCCTAAGAAGCACCCAGCCCTCAGGGGATCATAGCTGAGACAAAGGCAGGCAGGCTGGAACTCAGAGCAGAGTGTGAGCTCTATCCAAATCCACCACAACACAGACGCAGCAGAGACAGACACACCAGCTCTGGGCAGTGGCACAGATGAGGGCTGAGATGCAGTTTTTGTGAACTCAAACAGCTCCTGGTCTGCAGGGGAATATAGCCAGGACAGAATCACAAATTCTGTGAAAGTATAAGTGTCAGCAACATCAATCAGGGGTGGGGCTGGAACTGAGTGAACTGCCCCAGCTTCCCTTAACCACCCAAGGTTGTCAGGCCTCAATGCCCCCATCCCCATGCTGTATAGTGGCAGAGTATGGAGGCCTGGCCAAGGAGACATAGATCTCCCTGTGACTCAGGCAGATGCAACCCCCTGGAGGAGCATCTGCTCATTGAAGGGAACTGGGTCACAGCCCTTCAGGGTTACCAGTGACTGGGTGTGATAGAGGTGCAAGGGGAGGAGGAGGCATCAACTTTCCCAGACTAATTCATTTGCTGGGGGGATCATTCTGAATCCACAGAGCATGAGAACAAGTCATACTGGAGTTGCCAGCGGACTCCTGCTATCTAGTTGCTGGAGACATTTTGAACCTTCCCACTTGAGACTGGGTGCTGACAGGGACAATTGATTTGAATATCTTGGACTGGACCAATCACCCAAGGACTATCCAAAGTGGTACCCTGCGTGTGTGGTAGTGGGAAGGTTTGATTTTCCTTTTCTAGTTATTGCCCATGGGAGGTGGGGTATTGGTATTTATCCATAGTTGAGACTTTAACCCAGAGTAATTGATTCACTAGGGTAGGATAGAGACCAGCAGAAAACAAGACAGAGCCACTTAGCCCCACCACACCAAGTAAGTCCCCAGTGTCTCAGGCCGTAGCACTGTACAGACCCTTTGCAAAGCTCTATGGGAAAAGGTACAGATACCAGTCCCAGCTCTTAGCTGATTAATCACTATTTCAGGAGCCCTGTAACCCAACTTCACCATATCTGCTCATCTAGCCAAATGGTGTAAAATAATCATGGGACAGAATCAGTGGAAAAACAATGGTAACATTAATAACCAGAATAGTTCAACTCCCCCAAGGAACAATATGGTGGACACAACTGAAGATCCCATTCATAAACAAATGGCTCTGAGATGTCAGAAATTGAATTCAGAGTTTGGATTGTAAATAAGATTAATGGAATGGAGGTAAAGTTGGAATTAGAGACTCAAGGAGGGTGTCTCAAGAATTCAATGAATTCAAAGACAAAATCACCAAAGATTTTGACACATTGAGACAAGAATTTGCATCCCTCAAACATTTGAGAAATACAGTAGAATCCCTCAGTAACAGAATGGAGCAAGCAGAAGAAAGGATTTCTGACACTGAAGATAAGACTTTTGATGCTCCCAAATTCTTACAGAGGAACCAAAATGGAGAGCAAAAATGGATCATTCTCTCAGAGAGGTCTGGGATAATTTGAAGAAAATTAATATTTGCATTATAGGAATTCCTGAAGGTGATGAGGCAGCTTCGCAAAGCACAGAGGCTCTTCTTAATGAGATTATGAAGAAGAACTTTCCAGACATGCCAATACATTCTGAAATTCAGATAGCAGACAGTTTCAGAATCCCAGTATGACTCAACCTGAATAAGACATCTCCTAGGCACATCATAATTAACCTCACTAAAGTTAATATGAAGTAGAAAATTCTGAATGCAGCCAGATGTAAGAAACTATAACCTATAAGGGGAAGAATATTAGAATGACTACAGATCTCTCTGCTGAAAACTTTCGAGCTAGAAAAGGGTGGTCATAGACTTTTAATCTCCTAAAACAAAATAACTTTCAACCTAGGATCCTGTATTCAGCTAAACTGAGTTTCATTTAGGGTGGAGAAATTAAATACTTTAATGAAATTCACATGTTGAAGAAATTTGCCATAACTAAACCAGGTCTCCAGGATAGTCTCAGACCTATCCTCCATAGTGACCAGTGCAATCCTCCACCACAAAAGAAAACTCACTCAGAAACTTTTGATCACATTCTAACCTCTATAGTGGCGAAAGGATTAAAAATGTTCACTAGACTTTCGAAAAACTCGATACCCCAAATTCTACCAACTCTATACCCCAATATTTATAATTGATGTGAATGGCTTAAATTGTCCTCTAAAGAGGCACAGGTTGGTGGTGGACAGGATACAAAAACTCAGTCCAGATATCTGTTGCATACAAGAATCTCATCTTACCTTAAAAGATAAATATAGACTCAGGGTGAAGGGATTATCATCTATTTTTCCAGCAAATGGAAATCAGAAAAATGCAGGTGTTGCAATTTTATTCGCAGATACAATAGGCTTTAAACCAACAAAAGTAAGGAAAGATAAGGATGATCACTTCAGCTCTTTCTCTCACCCTTTCCCCCCTCACTCATCTCTGTTCTCCCTCTCTTCTCTTTTCCACTCACTCCTCATCTCTCTCCCCTCTTCTCTCTCCTCTCTTATCGTCTCTTTTTCTCTCCTCCTTGGTGCTGCTCTGCAGCCTCCCTCTCCCACCAATAAAGACCTTTCATTAAAAAAAAAAGGTTAATCACTTAATATTTGTTAAGGGAAACACTCAAAATTATGAGATTTCAATCGTTCACATTTATGCACACAACCAGAATGTGCATTTTTATATGCACATGTCAATTTATAAGACAGACTATAACAGACATGAGCAACTTGATTTGCTCCAGTTCTATAATAGTTAGAGATTTTAACACTCCTTTGGTATTGTTGGACATATCCTCCAGTAAGAAGTTAAGCAAAGAAATTTTAGACTTAAACTTAACCTTTCAACATTTGGATTTAACAGACATGTGCAGAACATTTCATACTAACAAAACTGAATACATATTTTTCTCATCAGCCCACAGAACATACACCAAAATTGATCACATCTTACATTACAAGTCTAACCTCAGCAAATTTAAAAGAATGGAAATTATTCCTTGCGTTTTCTTGGATCATCATGGAATAAAAGTTGAACTCAGTAACAACAGGAATCTGCATCCCCATACAAAAACATGGAAGCTAAATAACCTCATGCTGAATGATAGCTGGGTCAGAGATGAGATTAAGAAGGAAATTACCAAATTTTTGGAACAAAATGATAATGAAGACATGGATTATCAGAACCATTGGGATACTGCAAAGGCAATCCTAAGGGGGAAATTTATAGCACTGAAAATTTCCTTAAGAGACTAGAAAGAGAGGAAGTTAACAACTTAATGGGACATTTCAAGCAATTGGAAAAGGAAGAATATTACAACCCCAAACCCAGCAGAAGAAAAGAAATAACCAAAATTAGAGTAGAATTAAATGAAATTGAAAACAAAAGGATAACAGATCAATAAATCAAAAAGTTGGTTTTTTGAAAATGTCAATAAAATTGATAAACCTTTGGTTAACCTAAATAGGAAAAAAAGAGTAAAATCCCTAATTTCATCAATCAGAAATGGTAAAGATGAAATAACAACAGACAGACCCTTCAGAAGTTCAAAAAATCCTTAATGAATATTATAAGAAACTTTATTCTCAGAAATATGAAAATCTGAAGGAAATTAACCAATACTTGGAAGCACACCATCTTCCAAGACTTAGCCAGAAGGAAGTGGAAATGTTGAACAAGACAATATCAAGTTCTGAAATAGCATCAACTATAAAAAAAATCTCCCTAAAAAGAAAAGCCCGGGACCAGATGGCTTCACATCAGAATCCTACCAAACCTTTAGAGTGGAACTAGTAACTATATTACTCATCCTTTTCCAAAATATAGAAAAAGAAGGCACACATTCTATGAAGCACACATCACTTTGATCCCCAAACCATGAAAAGACCCAACAAGAAAAGAAAATTATAGATCAATATCACTAATGAATATTGATGCAAAAAATTCAACAAGATCTTAACAAACAGAATCCAGCAACACATCAAAAAATTTATGTACCATGACCAAGTGTGTTTTATCCCAGGGTCTCAAGGTTGGTTCAATGTATGTAAAATTATAAATATAATTCATCACATAAACAAATTAAAAAACAAAGACCATATGATTCTCTCAATTGATGCAGAAAAAGTTTTTGATAATATCCAGCATCCTTTCATGATCAGAACAATTAAGAAAATGGGTACAAAAAGGACATTTCTTAAACTTATAGAGGCCATCTACAGC